>JAHWXV010117803.1:0-16915 GCA_024586415.1 Phrixothrix hirtus
TACAAACTCAAGGATATTTACTTATAATTAGATTTCAAAGAAAGTATTTATGTTACGTTAAATTGTAAATATTTACAAATTACATTCTATTAATGCAAGAATTATTGAAGTAATTTATAATTAATTTATACATTCCCTAAAGTAGGAAGAAACATATTTACAATATTCAAACCCACTTTATACATAATCCAACATAACGCACCTCCGGACAATTTCAATAAACTTATATGGTAACTGATATGTTCATAAACCTAATATTTTTAACCTAATTAATAATGTAAAAAAAAGAAATAATAAGATATTGTCGAGCTACTACAGCCCATTTACATTTATAGGTCTTATTCTTTATCCGAGTAAAATGGCACTACACAAGCGATACTGAACGCTTTGTTTGACCATGCACTGTTTTTACTGTCACAACCGTGACCACTTAATCTGCTCCAGGATGGGCCTGCACTATTCTTCCCAGCATCCATCGTAACGGGGCAGGTTATCTTCTTTAGTAAGGACAAGTTGACAAATTTTTTGCGCTTCTGTTGATGATTTCCACTTTGTTCGTTGCTGTAATGCTGCAACATATTTCACATTACATCGTTGCCAAAAATGCTGCTGAATTTTCTCAAGATGTTGCCATTGAGACAAACCTCGCGTAGCTAAGTGCTGTAGATTTGGATGCAGTACGGAAACGAGCCCATCGCCTATCAGAAAGTGTCCTGGAGTGTGGCATGAAAGGTCATTTGGATCATTGGATAGGGCAGATATAGGTCAGGAATTTAATATGGCCTCTATTTGTACTAATACTGTGCTAAACTGTTCCAATGTTAAATGTGCTTCACCTATCACTCGCTTCAAATGTGTTTTGACTGACCGTACCCTGCTTACCAAAGGTCGCCAAAATTAGGACTTCTGGGTGGTATGAATTTCCAAGAAACGATATTTTGACCAAGCTTGTTAATTATTTCCCTACCATTGATTACGTTACTAAATAATTTATGTAGAAATTGTAATCGATTATTCGCACCTACAAAAGTTGTACAATTATCTGAATATATTTCTTGAACTATTCTCCTACGCGCAGTGAACCTGTTTAATGTAGCTAGGAATGCGTCGGTTGATAAATTGCTTACCAAATCTAAATGTATTGCTCTAGTCGCCATGCAAACAAAAAGTGCAACATATGCCTTTAGTAACCTTTTACCCTTATATACACCCTCCTTGATAAGAAATCTACTCTAGTTCGAATAAATAGCCTAATTGATTCCACTTTACATGAAGGTAGATCTCCCATTAGTGGGTGTATTGATTTAGGATTTACTCGCCAACACGATTTGCAACTTTTTAAAATATGCTTTACGTTACTTTTACCCGCTAGTATCCAGAATTTTTCGCGAAGTTTTGCTAATGTGGTTGCCTCACCAGCATCGACTAGCCGTATGTGTTCTCCCCTTATTAGTACTTTTGTGAAATGATGGGATTTAGGTAAAAGAATAGGATGTTTCCTTTCAAATGTGTACATGGAGTGGCACAACCCGCCCCCCCACGCGAAGAATTCGATCTTTATCCATAAACGGATTCAAGGATAACAACCTACAGGATTTATTGACGTGTCCCGTCCGTATTAAATCTCCAATCTCCTTCTAGAACTCTGTATTCTGAACTAATTTTATTAGGGACCGCTCTGCCATTTGGAGCTCTAGTGTAGTTAATGAACCTGAACATGAATACTTCTTGATTGCAATAAATTACGCGACAACAATTTATGTGAGTGTATGCCTTGAAATGATCTTTCCTTCGAGGTTTTGTTCATTACTCAATGTAGCCAATTTAGGCCAGAATTTTTCAGTTTATTTTAGGAAAGATGGACCATGCCACCATAAATCTGAATTTTTTAAATCTTGTGGATATAATCCCCCTGAAATGATATCTGCGGAATTTTGCGATGTTTCGACATGTCGCCAAAATGATGAATTTGTTAAGTGCTAAATTTGTGACCCCCGATTCGAAACAAATTGTTTTCAACAGCTTGGTGACTTTTAAATCCACGATAAGGTAATAGTTGAGTTACTCCAGTAATATTCCACGGCGACCGAAACTGTCAATAACCCTTTTAAATTCGTAATTAATTGTGCCAATAATAACGCTCCGCATAATTCTAATCTGGGTAGGGAGACTGATTTGGGCGGTGCTACCTTTGATCTTGCACAGAGTAAATTGCTAGTTATTTCTGCTTGTTGGTTCACCGATTTTAGATATAGACATGCACCGTACGCTCGTTTTAAATGATCATAAAATACATGCAGCCCTAAATGTTTTACATTTGCACAAATAGCATGCCGCCGTATTGATGTGTTATTTAATTGATGCAAATTTTGTTTGAATTCACAGTATTTCGTGTGCAATTCTATGGGAACAGATTCGTTCCAATTTGAGTTAAGATGCCATAATTGTTGCAATATCAATTTTGCTGGGTGGACCTACACCCCTAATGGATTAAAAATTTGGGATATTTCTGCTAAAATTGCACGTTTCGTTACACGTTTTACATTTCTAATTTCTAGTACGTATTGAAATTGATCTTTTGATTGATCCCAATGTATCCCAAGAGTTTTTAATTCTACGTACCTAGATTTTGCTACTAAATAAGAACTTTCTGGGTTTGTACTCTCACTTAAGATTTGTGTAAAATCCTGCAGCAGCAAGTGCCCCCGTAATTTCTAACTTAATATGAATGAGTGATTCAACAGATTCTAAACCTGTTAGGTGGTCATCTACATAAAAATCCCGTTTAATGATTTTACTTATTTCAGGATTTGTGTTCCCACAATCGCATGAAATTAGCTGCAATGACCTAATCGCTAAGAATGGCGCACTAGCCGTCCCCTATGTAACTGTGTTCAGCTCATAAGTTTTTAATAACTCTGAAGGACTCTGACGCTATACAATTTTTTGGAACACTCGTTGTGCATTTTCTACCCAAATTTGGTGGTACACTTTCGCCACATCTGCTTTTAGGACAAAAGCGTGTTATCTAAACCTCAACAATATTTTTAGCAAGTCATTTTGTAATGCAGGCCCTGGAATTTGTTCACCATTAAGCGATAATGCCGGGGAGGATTTCGCAGAATAGTCAAATATTACACGTAACTTTGTTGTAGCACTATCCTTCTTAAATACGGCGTGATGAGGTAAATAGTACCCTTTACTATGAATATCATTGGTCGTTATTTCTGTCATATGTCCTAACGACTCATATTCAGTCATGAACTTAACATATTTCTGCTTCAGTGCGTTGTTCTTTTCCAGCCTCCTGACTTTATTACATTGGATGAAAATGCAATTGTAGCAACAAACCGACCTATTCTGTCCTTCCGTATTGTTTATTTAAATTCATCTTCACACTCTTGCTCTTCAGGAGAGAGGTGGTTTATGTTTGGACATGTTTCAATTTTCCAAAATTTTGTTAATTGAAATAAAATTTCTTTGTTAGCTGAAAGATTACACTGAACTGGCATATTACTGCGTAAATGTTGCCCAGATACTACCCAAATTAATTTAGTTTTGGGTCAAATATACTCCGAGTTTTCAATTTTAACTTGACCTACAGCCAGCAGATTGTCAAAGACCGTAGCTACTGCAGTTCACAATAGCGATTGCATATTGTATGCACTAACACAGTTGGAGGTAATAGAGGGAGTGTTAATTTTTGGTTCATGTGAACTGATTGATGCCGATTGAGTACGCTCACATTCTGTTTGTGTATCTAATCTAGTGATTTGATCGGATTCTAGATGCAATAGGATGTTATGCATTTTTTTGGTATGTTTTGCATGTACGAGATTTGCACGCAGACGCGAAGTGACCGCTTCTTAAACAATTTAAGTATAATTTGCGATTCTTTGCTTCTAATATTCTAGATACAATTGGTAACTTGAGAAATTATTCACAACCATATATTGAATAAGCATCAGTACAGAATACACATGTACGTTCTCGTAGCATTGCATGATTTACCGCAATAGCAGGAGACGAGTTTGTATCACGCGTATCAGGCCAACCGCTACGGTTTTGTTTTACTTCCGTTGAATTTGACTTGTCATTAGCTATTTTCCCTAATAATTTTGCTTATTTATCTGAAAAACTTAATAAATATTAGAATTAGATACCCGTTTTTCCGAAATATCACACTCCCATTCGCGCCGTGATGTAGGATCTAATTTTTATCTTATTAGGTGAATCAATAGTCTGTCTATTAAACTGTTGCCCTAATCTAGAGCCCTAATAGCTTCTAGATGGTTAGGCACGTCGTCAATTAGTTCGCGTAGTAAGGAATGCGATTCCTTGTTCAGTGTTGGCAATGAAAATATACACTTGACATGCTTAAGTATTACGCCCTCAAGGTTATTAAACCTATCAACTATTTTATTTCAAGCTATTTCATAATTTTGGTCTGAAATTGCAATAGCTTGAATAACACGGGCTGCATAGCCACGTAAGGATATTTTTAGATATTGAAATTTATCTACATTGGTTAATCTAACATTTGAATGTATTAATGATTCATGGGTATCATGAAAATTTTCCCACTCACTGAACGTGCCATCGAAGCTGGGAAACATAATTCTCGGTAGTTTCAATGGAGGTTGTGTTCCTACCTAGGTTGACAGTTTTTGTAGTATGGCTTTTGAAATACTCAGCTACTCAACTTCTGAAGTTACCTCATAAAACAGCGATTCAAATGATGCAGTTTCAAGAGATTCTACTTCTGAATCGGTATCTAATTCCTCAATCCCATTTTGTACAGCAAAAACTTCATCGTCTAAATTACTTATTTTGTACCTTAGTTTTAATTCATGTATAGAACTACTGTGCGTATCAAATGAATCGGCAAACGCTTTGAAGTGAGTGAGGCGAGCCTTTATTTGACCGCGCTTGAATCTTAATCGCTTAAGCTCTGCTTCCATGCTTACGCTAAAATCAATAACTAGTACAAATAACGTAAATGAAGAGATCAAAGGAAGTACTTACTGATACGTCCTCCAAATAATGTATTCCCAATCTTATTTTGTTGTTTTCGAATGAGCAGAAAATTGATCCGGTCGCGGATCTTAAAATAAATCGACGTGCTAGACTTTGATAATTGAATAGGACGCGCGCTATATTGCTGCAGGCCACGGATCCCTTGCATATGCGCACACTGTCTTGATATCAGCCTATGTATATCACTATTTCACAGAAAAGGAAAATCCGTTCGAAGGACCAATGTTCGTGCGAATACGGCGTTTTGTAATCGCATAATTGATAAAAGGGTTAAATCGAACTGTAATAATTAATAAAAATATTTTACGTTAAATTTAGCATTTATTTCTGTACTTGTTGTTATCTTGACGGTAACATGTCTACAAGTCGACTCATACAATACTAAAAGTGTAAGGAAAACAAATCCCTTAAGTTCCAGGTAATGTTACTCATACCTGCATTGTTCGGTAGGATATTCCCAAATCCGAGCTAAGATCTTTAACTTTCGCAACGGTAATTAATACAAATTCAAGAATCTTTACTTAAAAATTGGTTTCAAAGAAAGTATTTATGTTACGTTAAATTGTAGATATTTATAAATTACTTTCTATTAATGCAAGAATTATTGAAGTAATTTATAATTAATTTATACGGTAGAAAGAAGCATATTTACAATATTCAAACCCACTTTGTACATAATCCAACACTATTTATATTCTTAAATAGAGAAACAGCATATCAATAACATACACTCAACACTGACGGAGTAAATATCATGTAGAAGTGATGTAGTCTACTTCGTAAGGTTCTTCCATCCCAACATAAATTTGTTAGTTTTAAATAATAGCTTTATTCAGTTCAGATATTATTGCTGATGTAATTTAAGATTGCTAGTGAATTTTAGCCGCTGTTCCACGGATTACACTTGGGCTCCCTACCTCCCACCCACTTCAAATGATCCACATTCAGTCGATGTGACAGAAATTAGTAAGGAACACGTACCTAGTTCTGTTGTGCAACGGAATATTATAAAGGTTTTGATGGAACAAGAAGTGATACCTTCAGAAATTGTAACTCGTTTGCAGGCATAATTTAAGTATGAAACTATGTCCAATATCGCGTGTACAAATGGTACAAACGTGTCTCTAAAGAGCGGGAAATAGTGAAAAATCAAAGTCACGATCGGAATACTCGAGATGCCATCACAGAAAAAATATCCATGCAGAAAGATTGATTGTGCAGGAGGACAGGCGTCTTACCATTGTCTGTCAACTTCTGAAATAAACAAAAGCTGTATATCGAATCGAGCGATAGCGTTTCCTATTCAAAAAGGTTGATCTCTTTCACGACAACGCAATGTCTCACACGGCGCGCGCACCCCAGACCAAATTGAAGGAAATTCACTGGGATCATCTAGAGCATCCACCATACCGCGCATATTTGTTACTGCGTGACCAACATCTGTTTTGAGCGTTGAATGAAGCTTTATGGGGTCAAAGGTTCAATAGCGATAAAGAGGTTGAACGTGTTGTGCGCAATTGGTTAGATACCCAAACTTCAACTTTTTATAATGGTTTGTATCGACAACCCATTGAGAATGAGGATGAATTTTTGGCAAGAATAATCAAGCCTTGCAGGACAATTACTTTAATAATATCAGGTCGTGCGGGTCTTAATTGGTGTAGTGACTAGTATGTTTGCAGCTAGGTTTAAACCACGTAGGTTCAAACTCGAACGAGGTCGATATAATTTTCGCTGCAGAAAAATTTAAAATATATTTCTTATCGTAGATCTCGTGTCAATGTGATGTTCGGAAAGTCAAAAATCCCTATTGGCAGTGAAATTCATCCGGATTCGGTAAAATTCTAACAGGTATGGCAAAATTTCTACAGTAGTTGTAGTAGTTGGTCAATAAAATTTCCACATCCAGGCACTAAATATAATTGAACAAGTTGAAACTCCTGTTAAAACTGTTGTTCTAAAGCGTCTTGTATTATGCGGGCACGAGAAAACGTTTACATCATCATTAATAACTTTTACTTAAATGTCCTTCTTTCTTCTATTATTAGTTGCTTGTTACGTTTTTACGTTATAACATGTTATTATAGATTAGGACACTAGCCTCAAAGTCGTATTTGATTTGAATTAGGATTAAAATACATAACTACACCGCAAACTACATATGCAGCGCATATTTTCGATAAAATGGAAATACTTTATTCCTAAAAAGCTACCTTATTTTTGTGTATAAAATGCACACGTATTTACTTATTTACTTCGATTCACTAAATTATCTGCAATGTACTACTGATTGTAATTCTAGACGCATACAAGGTGTCAAAAGCTATCCGCTCACCATTGCGAACCTTGTTATTGTTGGAGATATAAGATTAATTAAATTAGCGCACTTGTATAATTATCTCCGCTGATTAATATGATTAAATCGGAAAAACATTTAAACATTGAAGCTTGATATATTCATAAGAACAGCATTTTTTAAAATGGAACATACCTTATAGTGTTATTGATTTTATCATTCTTCTTATAAATAAAAAATTATTAACACCGAACCACCATAAAATCAAAAATGGATACGCCATAAGCACTTAAAATGTTTACATGGTAAAGAATGAATGAAAACAAGCAACTAAACATTAAATAGGCAGTGACACTAAGTGTCATCAAATAAATGAAAGCCGTTGTGAGAAATAGAAAAAATAAAAACCAATGTTGAGCAAACATCTAACCACTGATAACTATGATATTAAAAATTTACAAGTAATATAAGCAGCACAAACAAATTTAATTAGTTGATGGATAAACCTAACAATATCTCAAGTCCGCTAATAAAACAAACAAATAAATCAAAATAATTGAGAATTTTTGGCTAGTAACAAAATTATTTAACCTAGTAGATGTTCAAAATATACACTTCCTTGCTTAATCAATTTTTGAGCCCTTCCTATAACTCTCAGGGACGATTTTAGGTTAGTTCTGCCATCAATGCTATTTCGAGGGTTTCTTATTTTAGCCTCTAATTCGACTACATCTCGTTGCTAATGTTTACACACATAGTCTTTTATAATTTTCCAAGGATAGAAATCTAAGGATTTGAAATCAACCGACCATGCGAGCCAAAATTGGTCCGTCTGTTCCTATCCACCGATTACCACATATTGCATTAAGTTTATTCCAACTTGCCCGTAATAATAGAAAATAAATATAGGGATAATCAGTGAGTGGTATTGTTGTTTAAAAGATCCTCAATAACTGCTGCTAACAGTTGAACACATATAACGAGTGAAAAGATGTTTTGCGACCCTCGGGGCGCATAAGGTGATATTTCCTGAACTAGTGCGGTTGTACCGATAGAAAGTGGTGATTGGGTGTTCCAAATTATCTGTTAATCTAAATAGGGCTACGTCTAGGAACCTCTTGCAGTAATACCAATAGGAGAAAGTCGTAATTAAGGGCGCTACTTCGTTATGAAGACGTCAGGCTATATCAGGAAGAAAAACAGAGAAGAAAGACTCCTTTTCTAAAACCTAAAATACGGAGCAACAGCGGTGCACTTACTGCGTAGGTGGTAAATCGTACGCCACTGGGTTTATACTTCGATCAGGTCAATCGAAACTCACAATTAGGATATTTACCTTACCTTTTTCTAGCAATTCCCTGAAAAAAAAATGGTCGCTTATTCTTTGACTTCTTATAGCTATGAAATAATAAAGTCTGAATTCGATAAGTTACTACAATTAATACCTTGTAGTGTAAAATGTAAAATTTGTTAAATGAAAATCAATAAATGTACATGTAAGTAAATGGGATGAGAACTCAAAACATGTGACTAACTATAACTAAGTTAGGGGACACCTGGGTTTTTAATATTTATCCTTATACTAAATTGAATTAGACAACTCGACTCCTAAATTGTGGCCTTAACCTAATTAAATAATTGAACTAAATACAGTTTCGACATATTATTTACAAAATTGTCGCAACGGTCTATCTTTCAACTAGACCAAAATACGTGCTCCAGCGGGTTTATCAAAAAAAGGAGTGGTTATGGAATCCCAAAGCGAATCTTCGAGGATTACGTGATGGTAAAGACAGATTAGAAGAACGTCACTTACTTGTAGTCGAAGGACTTTGTGATTCCAAGGCAGGGAGTAGTGCCGCCCTTGGTTCAATATGATGTACCTTATTTGTACTATCCAGTTAGATCCTCAATCATTGATCAGGAAAACGAACATGGAATAACGATGATCGACCCAGTTACAATCCACGTTTGGGCGTTATTATGCCGAATTTTCCAAAAATTACCAAAACTTAAATTCTGGTATCTTCTTAGTATGAAAACTTAAATGAACCTTGACACTGTCCTATTATTTTAAAGTTCGCTTGTGGTCAGCGACACGCCAAAGAAGGCATTGCTTACTCTTGTAACCTCTGGGCTCGACTCAATGTTAGAAAACACTTCTTTTGGAACGTGGGGAGGTACGGGGGTCGCTAACAACTATTTTTAGAAAATTAAACGCGTCTCAAACGGTTATTGCCTGACTACGTCTTTGCAGATGTAAAGGTTTTATGAAATGCCCTTGTTACTTAGAGTTATCTGGGAATCCCAATTACTGTTTATTTTACAACAAAGAAGGAACTTGAAATGTTATTTACAACTGAACTAATTATAATTTTGAAAATTTAAGTTTGTTGTTCTAATTATAGAGATGTTGACGAGAAGTTACCAATTATGTTCAGCATATGTTTCTATATATCGAGTGTTTTAAATAATTTATTATTGTTTGTCAAAATTTAAGACGCGCTTACACACACATTCCATTGTGTAACATTTCCCGTGGAAACTGTTAAAGTGTAGAAGTGACGCGTAAATCGATTTCCAACAAATCGCGCGTGCATTTGTGTTTACGTTAAAATTCCGGAAGATTGTACAGGTAACACATTATAAAAGACAGTAAGAATACAACCGGGACTGAATTATCTTAAATTAATTCCAGTTCAAATATTGTTTATTAACCTGAATAACGATAAAGTGTAAATAATTAACATTAAATGATATCGAAATATAGCTCAATAATAATCCTGATTTAAAGCATTAAAAAACCGCTCAAATTTATTAATAATTTGTATAAATTGCTTCTAAAATATATAGTACTTATTAAGATAATCTCAAAACCACTTTTAATTAATAAAAAAGCATTAATTCAAATTTCGCAATATTACATTATAAATAAATTGATAATCAAAGCAAATGAGGCTGTTCGTTATCAGTCAGGGAAAGCATTAATAGCGTTCGTAGAACAAATAACAAAACTTGATAATTATGTATAAAAGCGCGACACTTTTAAGCAGAAAGTGAGTTCTTGTAGATCTCTACTCGAATTCGCACCGAACTATTCTAACCATATTTTGTAAAAGTAAAGAATTACGCCTTGGTAATTACAATAGTATGCAAACAGTTTCCGCTGAATGTTAATATCCTAATATTAAAACCGTCGTCGCATAAATAATCGACAAATCTAGTTCAGTTATCGAAAGGGTGAAACCCCTTATACCGTCCGCCTTCCTGCGCTTTTATATTCGACAGTGGACGCGTTGCTCTGACTATAAAGAAACACAAAACACTTGAGTTTCGAGTTGATTTTGTGACGGAGATTTAGACGCTGCTGTAACCTGGATTGCGTCATCGTCACACATCTTTGCGTTGCTAAGTAGCAAAAGTCTGTTTGGTGTGGGTTGCTTGGGATATCTTCATCTGCCGAGTGGCGTCGGTCAAGAGTGGAAAAAGATATCATTACCTGGACTTCCTGATTCCTTACGCGAGGGAACTCGCCCGCATACGATGCGGTTCTCTTCGCGCCTCGAGGAAGACTAAACTATACTAACGTAAAGTGATAGGAAAGCAGAAAAGATCTGCGGGCGGTGAGCGTATTCTGTAAGTAGCACAAGCAACACTGCGCGTCTGTCAAATCAATAGTAGTATAGAGAACTCCTTTTCGCACTGAATAATTTAATTTTGATTTTTATTTGTAAATATGTACAAATTACCATAAAATGTTCTTTTGAGTTATATTTTATGTAGTACAAATAAATTGTGTTTTAAAAGTTTTATCCATCTTATTATTACCCCCGAAGTTACTTATATTAATTTAACGTTAATTAATTTAAGTAAAATATTCGTTTCATACAAGAAGTTGAGACCACATTCGTTGGTCGCAACGTTTTAATACATAAACTTTTCCGCTTTAAGATAACTGATTCTAGTTTATTCCAAGAGGGTCTTAGAAACATTAGCGACCTGGACCGCACCGTACTGAACCTACACGTTAAAATTAGTGATCCCGGTTGCTAAAATATAATTTTTTTTCGAACCTGTGGGCCAAAGAATACCTTCCGAACCGTTACAACTGGTTAAGGTATCTTAATAGAAAACAGATTCATTAATTTGGGAACCAAATATTTAAACTAAACCGGTGCTGGAGATTACCAGGGTTAAGGGAATTTTCGTTGCTCTAAAATTGTTGGTTATGTTTATTACATATACCTGAATTATAAAAATTAACTTTGTCAGGTCACAAAATATAATGATTATTATTTTTCAGTTCATTGAAAAAGCTCATAAACCAATTACAGAAAACGAAACTTCTTTTTGGATCTTCTGCTATAAGTGTATGCACTTTGTACATTTTATACGGATGAAATATGTTTTTTTAGAATTTATTTAACTGTAGCTCTTGTTAAATCCAATGAACATGTAGTATTCCTAACAGATCCCTCGAGATAAGCTTCATAATACCCAATCACATTTAGTTCTGTCTGTTCGTAGATTATAAAAGTTTAGGTTTTCGTGTTTTTTAAATATAGCGTTGTTTTTTCTTAATTTTCTGTACAATCCCAGAAAACATTGTTTAGTTGATGCCTGAGATTTGGAAATTTCGCACAGTATTGCTGTAATGCGTCTATGGAATTTTTCTACAATCTAAATGCGCCTTTAGAATGTTACATTTTACTATATGAGTGAAAGGCATTTTTAAATTATTATTTAAATAATTTAGGAATTGTAAAAGCTATTGATTAACATTTTAATTGCAAACAGGTATCGAAACCAGACCGCCAGTATGTACTCAATTATTTCATAATACCATTAGCCATTGCCTACTTGAAGTTTTATTTAATAAGTGTTTACCAACACTCATTATTCTTGATCATATAAACAATTTAAGTGCGTATGACTTGTTTATTTTTGATTTTGGTGCGGTTTATTTTAAATAAATAACTTTATACATGGTGTTCCCTTTACGAGTATCTCAAGAATGCAATGTTCGATTATTTTTTTCATTTCACAGTGTTAATCAACGAAAAAAGCTATAGTAGATTGCTGATTTAAACAATCTTGTATCTCCAATAATAATAGGGTTAGCAATAGTGAAAAGATAACTCCCGACACACTGTATATTTATTTTCAATATTTATTTTAAAGCACAATCTGCCTTGCTATATCTTTACAATATTACAATATCAATTTAAGAACTAAATAAGCTAAACTGCGATTCATTCATATATAGCTAAACCACAATTTCTAGAATTTTTACACAAGTCGAAAATGAACGATTCGCTTAATCTTATAATTCGATCTATAGCATTACTCGCCGCAGAAATCTCCACTGCGTGGCTCATAACAAATATCATTGCTAAATTAGTGAGATTTGCAACAGTTGTAGTACATTTTTATATCATCTAATGTAATTATAGAGTTGGTTCCTACAGATTCCAGTAAGAAGTAATACTGTAATTGGTTTAAATTAAAGTTCTACAAGACAATTTGGTTTTTATATAGTTGATATTTAAAGTTTGTTTAAACGGTAAGTATATGTATAAGTTCTCGTTTAGATATAATTGTTGGAATTAATATTATAACAATGGATTCATTAACTTTAGTTCAGATTCTAAATTACAATAGCGTATTCATTAGAGCCTTTACCAAAATTAAATGTTGTGGTTTTATTTCTCTAATTAAATAATTACAAATGTGTACGCTGATAGATAAATTTAGGTATCTATTCTGAAATTAATTTATATCATAAGGATGTAATAGTTTGTATATACTTCTGAATCTAAACAAAATTGCCGTGGCATTTTACTTATTATTGTTGCTATGCAGTTTCCATTTAAGCAAATTGTTTTCGGATAATGTTTAGGAAGAATTTTAGAATTTTGGTCTACATATGAATTTATTACATTGCTTTGATTGGTTACCACGAAAATCCATAGTAATCTGCAACCGAGGATTCAAAGTGCGTGTGTACAGCAATAAAAGCTCGGTAAAGACTATAGCATTGAATTTTCTGCGCCCTCTTTTCAGCATTTTCAGGCTTTTAGGATCGTATGCTAATAAATTGTTAACGTAAACCAGTATCCACGGTTGTGGTCTTTAATCTTTTAATCAATTACATGAATAAACTTTTACTTTAATGATACAATTCAACGGCAATTTAAATGAATTGAAGCTATTTACTATTTTATCAGTTTAAAGATTTATAAAAGTACAATTTTGAAATTTCTACGTTAAATGTGAAGGAAACTTTTTATAGCAGATTCAGCGTAAAATAGTTTTAAGAAAGTATATAGAAAACGAATGTTTACATTCTTTTTAAAAGCAAGTAGGTTACCTACATATATAATTTTGAAATGTAAGGAAATTTTAATCAATGCAAACGACCTAAGTTTACCAACATGATTAAATGAACAGTAAACTCTTACTCTTACTCTTAAGAATTAATTTGAATACATTTATATTTAGCCATCTACAGTTCAAAGAGTATTTGAGTAATATTTTATTTTTCTTATATTGCATAAGGTTGCATTTTAGAATATGCTAAATTTTAATTACCTGATACAGTTACTTAGTCTGTACTATTTTTTCATGGTTTTGTGACTACGGTACAATTCCTACTATATATTCTGTTGATGTTTTTTATATAAAATGCACATATTTCTAAGCTGAATCATTTTTAAAACATAGTTCAAGTTACTTAACTCTATTTCGACCCTGCGCCTATCTTTTTTATCTTAAGACTTCTTTTAAGCATTAAACTCAACGCACTCGTTCGTCGTCTTAATAGCATACTCGCTCCCTTTGTTAGTTAATGCCAATATTACGTCACAGTTTACTATTCTCTTAATATTAACGATTAATGTTAAACTAATTTCATTTTAAATGTATCTAAATATTTTTGTGTCGAGAACTTTCTTCTGTCTAATTATCCCGTTTTCCTTCTTTTCAATTTTACCATAACGAACAAAGGAACAATACTCGTCCACCGCTTCTGAAATTTTTGATATGTTTCGTTTATTATTTTTTCACACATATTCTGTTGTAAAGCTTCTTATATCCACTAAGAATAAAAGTGATCATCGGCACCTATAAATTTTGGGACACATAGATGTTTTTTCGTGTGTACCTGTAAAGGTTGTCTCGTTAAAATATTTATATATACTCTAGTTTCGTGAGAACTATTCAGATTTCTCCATCAATAATAAAACTCATTTTCGACAATCTGACGGAAATCAGCATCCTTCCGATGCATTTTTAGTTAGAACAATTCATAAATTGAGAATTTCACAACGATTACAAGGCGCACGCAACAAAAATACGAGAATAACTTTCTTTAACGATTATTTTGGAATATCAGTCATCGTTTGTGCTTTTCAATATCAGAATTATTACATTTTATAACACTTTGCGAAAATATTGTGGCTCTTGTGCGAGGATGACTACAGCTAGCGACATCTCATAGCGCTTCAAAGCAGTTAGCTTTCTAAATTCAAATTGTTTAAGATCTGTAACCCTGGCGAAATTATAGGTAATAAGGCATTTGGAATGGCTATTACACCCATATTGAATCATCCCACGCGATCCGTGTGGCAAAGTTTCTACTCGTACAACATATACTACATTCAGAACCTGTTACCCAATATACTATTTCAGCCCAAATTAATTTTTCCCTTTAATCGGATGGTTTAAAAGCTATTACGTAACACGTAAGAAAAATTAACATTTTCTTACCTGTAAAGCTTGTTTTACTAATCCTAGAATATACTACTTTCCTGCCATTGCATATCTAAACTAGACGTAAAATGATCTATCAATCCTTTAATTCCAAGTGGTTTTCTAGATATCTCATATACTTCTAGAAACAGCCTTAGCCGGTTTTAGGTGAAAATCGAATCAAAAATCTCAAAGCAAAAATCTTGAAAGAGAAATTGTTTAAAACAAAATTATCGAATTCTAATTATCTGAAATAACTAACATTTCAGAAGGAAAAACATTAAAGGTGATAATGTTGAATGAAAACAGTCTGAAATAGTAAAAATTTTAAATTATTTAAAAGTACCATGGATTACATGTGATGTATTTGAAGTTCTAATCTATGCAAGTATTTGAAGCGTACAATTGTACTCGTTATTATAGTATATTGAAGAACGTTTTACAATACACGTTTACGGGTTTTTCCAGAATAAATGACGGAGTTTCATGGGGTTATCGTGGAATGTATTTTAAACAAAATGGATTGAAAGTGATTTATTTGATTCAGCAACTAAAAATAATTTATAATAATGTTAAACTGTTTCTGCATACTCACCAGAAACCGCACGAGGAAAACCATGGCCAAATTTAATTTCAGTCTATAGGCTGGTGAGAACATCCGAAGTAATACTTTCAATAGCTTGTATCCAATATTTCGCTGTGAATTTAATCCTTTACATAACCTCAGAAGAAGAAGAAATCCATTAGTATCAGATATGCACTTCTTTCGAGCCGTGGGATAAGTATATCTCTACCGTTCCATTTCTCTGTAAATCAGTAATTTAACTGGTTTTGCACATAACCCGCAAGGTAGGACAGTGGTCCGTTCTGTTGAAAGTTATATTAGGGTTAGTATCTTTCATCTCTACTTACACGATTTTAGGGAATAGAAAATTTGGTACCACGCCAGATACACAGTGGAGTTGATATTGGTTCTAGTAAAGAAGAAGGGCCCAAATATCTCATTGCGCATCAGGGCGCACCAAACATTCACCTTAGAAGAATCACGAATGTGTTCGTGTATAAGGTGTGTACTTTAAAATCCCAAATTCAGGCATTTTGCTGATTTACACAAGACAAAGGAGATGTTTCATATATATTTTGCTTCTCTGTCAATTATTTTTAGCACGGTCACATCGAATTCAGTTCTTTTCTTCTTGTTTTGTGAGTCGATTACATGAAAAACTTAAATTCAATACGCATATAAATTTAATTTCTTTAAAATAATACCACAGTCTTGATGCTGGTTTCCTTTTCGGCATGTTTCCTTTAACTGTTTGTTTTGTTGTCACATAATCTTCTCATGTGGTAAACCTCTGTTGTACCCTCGAGTAAATCGCTGATGTACCAGAACCATGGATTTGCGTTCCTGCAACAAAAAGACGCACATAGCTTGTTGTTGTACGGTAAACAGCGCAGAACAAACCAACAACGCTTCTACAATTACTGAATAACGAGAAAATGATAAATTTTATAATAATAGCAGTTAGAGCAAAAGTAGCAATGACACAATAATAACAAATAAACACACGGTATTGTTGTCACAGGCGCGTTTGGCGTTACTCCCTTCAACAACGCTGATGTCCCTCTAGCTCCTCAGAGGACGCAGGGTCCGTGACAAATTGCACCAGCATCTCAGCGCTCTAAGGAAAACGCTGAAAACGCATACAGAGCTGTTCCTCGCAACAGGAAAAAACGGTTCCGTGGCTTATAGCTGTTATCCCGGTGTCGCCTCTTACCTGGGCCCCAAATAATAATATAAATTAAGACCGTGGCTAGAGAGGGGGGGGGGGG
>JAHWXV010117829.1:0-10145 GCA_024586415.1 Phrixothrix hirtus
TTTGACAGATAACAACCGACTGAATCTATCAAAGACAAGAGTCACTAAAAGTGTTTGTTCGTCACTGCCTCCCTTTATCTAAAATTTAGTTTGACATACGTTATAAACTATAAACACCCAAGAATAAGAATATTCATCTTCCTTAATCCAAAGGAATCGACGAAGCATCATAAAGTTACAGTACCATTATTAAATAACTAATTCAAGTCAGTCAAAAACCCGATGCGGTGGCCATCGTGAACAATTAGTTTGGAGAAGGAACAAATTATAGTTAATTTGTTACATCTATAAACATAGAGGACGTCAAGTCTGCTCTAAATTCAAGAAATAAACAATGCCTGAAGATTGAATATCAGAGAAGTACCACTATAATAATAAGGTTAATTTGCATTAAAATAAATTAACTCACAATCGAAAGTCACGCAAAACGTGAAATTTCAAGACATTCAATTATATATTTAAGAAACTTGATTTATTTAAATCTAAATAAAGTATTCGTTCAGAAATTATGTTATTGAAATCCCAGGTTAACTGCAGCTTAGCATCTTTATCTAGACAATGTTAGTTAATTCTTTAATATTAGAGTTAACCTTTCAGTAACAAAAATTTTATTTTCTGTAAATATATAAAATTTCTTTCTTGTAAACTAATAACACCTAAGCCGTAAAGTAAATGCATTTAGCATCATTTAATTTAATTAATCACATTAAATTCTTTATTGATTTTTATTATTTTATTATTTAATTTTATGTAGTACATACAAATGATATAATTTTTATTCCATATTTGATAAATAAATTTTAAACTGACATTGACATATGATTTTAACAGTAAACCCTTAACAGGTAAAAGGTAGATAGCCGTACTCGTTGCAAGAGTCATTTAAGCCGTAAATAAGAACTACCCTAAATGAAGTTAGTTGGCCGTCAACCCCAAATTAGATAAATAGATAGCCGTTCGATCAACCAATTAATTGTTAATAAATCAATTATGCCGTCACAACCTACAAATACTCCTTATTAATTTCTTATATCTCAATTATATTTTAGAAGTTAATTTGAGCTGATTCAGAGCTGTCGACCGCAAATGTTTACATAATTCTATTTTCTAATAGTTGCAACGTATTAAGGGTGAGAGTGCATTATACAGGGAAAGTGTAGAGTAGTGTGCTGTGAGGAGTTGGTAAACTAACTTTTCACTAAAAACTAGAGTACCGGAATGTTCTTCATTGCCTCCGTCGCATTTGGGCCTTCGACTTGGGTGTGGTGTGCCGCTATGCGGCTTCTCCTAAGGATGGACAATTTGAGTTTAATGCCCAAGGATCGCAAGGATCTCTGGGAGATGGCTTATTATGCTTGCCACGCCTTCCGCAAATGCGACTGCTTGTTTGGTGGCATCTCCTATGATCTTCCCTACCTGGAGAAATTGGTCGATATTGAATGCGACGGAGGCGCGGTTCTCTTCATTTACGGGTTGCTTGTTCTTTACTACACTTGTGTATGAGGCGCCAGCGCGGGGCGCTATATCTGCGTCTTCATGCGTCACTATCTTGCGCAGTTTAGGGAATTCCGGGCAACCTCTGTAATTAGCGGTGTGCCCGTCACCGCAGTTCGCGCACTTCGCGGGCCTGGAAGAGAGACTTTTCATGATCTGCGTTTTGGTGCCCTTGACTGCATTTAACAAAAGCCGGCGACGCACTTCACTTCCGCTGTGTGTGTCCATGCTTTTGGCTCCTGTGGCATTGAATTGGAGGTTTTTCACTATGTTATCACTAGGTTGAAAAGTATTTTTAGGTCGTATACCTTTTTCCCCTTTGGTGATTTCTGTAATTCGGTAAATACCAAAGGCATCGGGATGTTCTCTGCCTTCCTGCGCATTCTTCGCGCCGACCGCACTGGAGGCCCTACGTCCTTCAGCTCCTGGAGGATGTCTTCCTCCGCGATAAAGGTCGGTATTTCACGTATCACGTCGCGTAAGGGCTTCTCTTCTGGTAGAAGGTAAGTATGAAACTCGATGCCTTCTTGGGTGAGGTATTTAGTTATGCCTCGGTAATCGTCTGCTACATCCGGGTATATCTTGATTCCCAGTTGGATACTTTTGGCCTTGAATATTTTTAGGACTTTGGTCATTAGTTGTTTTTAGACCGTTGTTCATTTTTCGGCCTTCCTGAGGATGATGAGCGAGATCTTGCTCTGCCTTGGTTCGGTTTTTTGTTCCGTCTCTTTGCTTAGTGCTTCAAACTTGTTGTTCAGTTTAATCTTTGGCGCAGTTTTCTCGTCCGCGTTCTCTGCTAGGGGTTTCCTTTTCTTGCTTACTGACTGAAAGTTGTCTTCATCTAAGGCAGCGTCCAAGGGGTATTCTATTACCTCGTTTATAAGTTTGCAAGCAGCTTTCGCTGCTGCATCCTCGCTTGCATATTTTTGCAGCATTTTTTCAGCATCATTTCCCGCAACTTCACGGTGGTTTCTGATCATCTATATTTTGTGGTCCGGGATGTGACGTAGAACGTCGTTAGATGGCCTTGTTGGCTTGTGGGGGTTTATATCATCAACGATTCAAGGCATCTAACTAATGCGTTGCGAGCGGCGGCGTCTAACATGGCGTATGTATACTAGAAACACTAGGCAGTTAGTTGATACTGCAACCGACCCACCGCAGAAATCTGAAGGTCCCTAAGTTACAATATCTTGGAACATTAATGGAACGCGCTAAAAACAACTGTACTGTTCGAAAGCTCGGTTATCACTACTAATCTGAATACGTGCGGAGTTAGTATTGTTTCAACGGTTTTATTTAGCTTTGCAAATAACACCTGCAGTAACGAAGACGAATGTTAGTTTAATAGTCATTCTTATGTTCTTTTGATGAGTTTAATCAGAGGTGTCATTTCGATACTTTTGTATAATAGTCCAGACAACGAAGGGTAAAAATGGCGAAATAGGAAAAATAAATCACCTAGCTTTCAAACTTCGCCTAATTGTAGACGGCAATGTTCTAAACAACATACAAAGAGCCTTGGTTAGTGGAAGGGCGTGCGTGAGCTAGGGGGGGGGCGGTTTAAAGTTCGTCTTTTTGTTTTCCCGCCACATACAACAAAAGTTTTACGTACAAAATTAGAAAAACAAACAGTTTTAAACAAATGGCCCCATACATTTTAATTATAGGAATAATATTTTCAGGGGAATAAAAACTGCAAATTTCGAAAAACTTTTGCTTAATAGTAAAATTCCATTTATAATATCTAATTAAGAGGACTTAGATAAATGATTAATTCCTATACTTCAGCTAAGTGCAGCAGTGCCACAGTATAGTGAGTGGTGATACGAAATGAGCACAATATTGTATAAACGCAGATGGTGTGCAAAAGGGAAATGAACTTGAAGAAACAAGTACGTCCGCATCGCATTCCATATTTCATTTTATTTAATCTGCAAAAAAACACTCTTACGGCGACTGTGTGTGAGCAATGTCGTAAGTTTTTACATTTTTAGCAGTATTGTACTTACTTCGTCCATATTTAGTGATGAATAAAAAGTGTTTGATAGGTAAGTATAATGTGGTCAGTGATGCTGATGAAAAAGTGTAACTGAGTTAGTGAGGGCTAGTATTTTAAGAAAAAATGGAAAGCATGGCCTACTCAAAAAAAGAGAAAGCTGTTGTTGTTCATTCTTCTTGTAGAAAACAATACATAGCCTTGGTACAATAACAAAAGTCTTAAGAGTTACTCCTCCACAGTCTTCATCACCACATATTGCCTCATGTATGTATTTATCCCAAATTATAGTTGCTGTACGAACTAAGTACTTCTTTTGTGCTTAAACTATCGATGGTTAATTTTATGCCAAAAAGGAAAAGAAACATGTCGAAAGGTTTACCCTGTACGACTGACTAGGTTTGCCAACTCTATTTCAATTCGCGCGCAAGAACGGAAGGATGAATATGGAAACACTATTGGTATAAAAATTTCGGCATAGCAACTGCACGTAGTAAAAAATAGACGCCACCCAAGGTGAGGCAATTTCATAGGCTATGGGGAAGATTTATAATTACATAGAATTAGAGAATGATTATTATTAGTTCTTTCTAAAATAAGTTGATGAAATACATTTGAAAGAATGAAGAAAAAATACAGGGACCCGACACGATCATCAACAGCATATTTTGTCTCTGTACAGATAGGTATTGTGGACAATGTGGATGCAGAAAATCTGGTATTCCATACTCAACAGTGCACCTTTAGAAGATGAGGTTATGATATTGATAAACTAAAAGAAGCTTAGGAAGATCTGAGGTCAAGGAGGTACGGCTGCGGAATTAGTTAGTCTTTTTGACTTCATCCGGAATAGAAGAAATATTAATAAGTTTTTTGCTTAATTGTAGAAATTTATTGGCAGCTTTCCTTTAAAGATCAAGAAAATTAAGAATTTTGTTGTTGTAATCCAAAGCATTGAGGATCATAGTTGCATTTCCTTTATGTGCAGGTGAAATGATAATATTTTTATCATTTTTTAAGTTTTGACGGGCACGTCTTCGACAGAAAGAAGGATTACTGTAAATACTGAATTGGATAACTTAAAAAACCATTTACAACGATATGCTTATTCACTAAATTAAATTAATACCATTATTTCCCAAAATAGAAATTTTAACTACAAGTACTGCTTATTTTCCTATACAAAATCGGTTACTAATAGAATTGGTAAAATATTGAAGCACTATGTCATTAGAACTATCTTTAAACTTACCAAGAAGGTTAATCAATTTTTAAGAGCTGCTAAAGTTCTATCGGCCTTTTATTATCTTCTGGTGTTTATAAATTGAGCAGTTCCTGTGACAAAGTGTATGTGGACGAGAGAAAACGCAGCTTTATCACTAGAAACAGGGAGCAACAACGATTTTGCAGACTTAACGAACCACTAAAATCTGCTATAGCTGGCATATACGTTGAAAAATTTACATGATATTGATTTGAGTAATATGAAAATATTAGTAAGAGTTTTTAATTATTGTCTTCGACTTCAAAGTAAGTCAATAAAAATGTATAAAAATTCCAGTAATTTAAATAGAAAGGACAATGCTATTGCACTCGACAAGTCATGGCAACTTGTTTTAGAATAGTTTTCGTTGGTTGCTCTTGTTTTATTTAATTGTTAATTTTTATTTAAAAAGATGACACTAAGTTTTCGAAACATATAAAGTTAATTACTTTGTTTATTATGACTACAAAATCCATTGAAAATATTTTGAACTATGTTATCTTGAATTGCTCAAATTTCCTTCGTATATAATTTTCCAAATTATCTAATTCTTTTAGTCTATTATAGTCTACCTTAATTGTATGAAAAAAATTAAAGATCATAAATGAGGATACCTTGTAAGCTAATTCCCCGGTCCTCTTCGACCAAGTCATTATAGGGAAACGGTAGATTTAAATAATCACACACAGCTCGACTATAATACAGTGGAGCATCATCTTATATTAACCATAAGCGGAATAAAAGGATTCTCTTTATTTGTGTGTAAAACAACAAGAGATAGTAAGTCATTTGTAAAAAAATTCAAGTACATCTTCCTGTTAAAGTTTTGTTAAAGAAAAATGAGCCAGCCACACCTTTAACCCTCCATTGTCCAATGCGTACCCTTAGGTCTATCAAAATTCTTTTCAACTGAAATATTGCTCCATTCGAAAACAAATGTATATTAATAGTATCTGATTTTGAATGGATTTTGTTTCTAATAAAAGCCAGGAATTAAAGATACAGATGGAGTTGTAGCTATACACTCTAATCACACAGTCTTGACTAATATAGGACAGTACAAAATAAGTAACCTGAATTGTAGTTTATTTCTATATCTGAAAGTTGAGAGTCTTCAGATGGTAATCAGTTTGTGAATTACAAAATAATATTTACTATCGAAATGGTTCTTGGCATAGTTGGATCAGAAGGTTAAATATATGAAGATGGGCGCCTGGTTTATTCATGTAGGACAGCTTGATACCTCTGTAAATAGGTTATACCTCAAGACAAAGTACCGAAGATTTTAACCTCCGAGCTAGGTTCTGCACGCTTTTGTGCAACCTTTCGGAGAAATAACAATAATTTTATAGAACATTCTAGAAAATTTCATAGAACCAAAATAAATAATGTAATCATGAATGACTTATTACTTAACTAATATTTAAATAAATTAAAGATCACAACAATGAATCATGGCATTGTACTCCTCGCTAATACAGAATTTTTTAGACTTCTTCTTTCTATATAAATAGTATAATAGATTCCTTTAGTTTTACTTTTGCTTATAATCTTGTATTGTTAAAAGCTATTATAAATAGACAGGAATATAAACGTTTACTACCAGTTTACTGCTAAATAAATACTTAAGTGAATATGTGTAAATAAATAGCTGTAATTAGTGAATATAAATATAAGCTTTAAGCAACTATCTAATTTCGTTATAATAGCAATCACACCATAGGACGAAAGGGTCACAAAATATTATAATAAATTTAACGTTTAATTGTTTTTCTATTTTTACGTAACTTTTAGGCAACATTCTGTCTTTTATTTGGCTAACATGTCTTTTAAAACTATTTAGTCAAATTTTTAATTGTCTTTATCTTAAATTTTATATGTGTCAATTCGATCATCATTTCGTTAAACAAGCATTTATTGACATAGTTTACATCAGTTTTTACATTTCAACTATGTTATCATCGGCTTAAAAAATTACCTTTTGTAATCATTATGAAAATACAAAATCGATGTCTCCAAAACTAGTCGATAAACATAATGGAACCAGCAAACGATTCGCAAATTCACTTTGTGTATCATATTTGTCTTATTTAATAAAGAACATCTATACATTCGGAACAAAACTTTACGAAACCTTATACAGGGTGTTTCAGATTATATGACATTCCTGTTATAGGCTGTAAGTAGACCCTACAGACACCCCAATAAACGTAATTAAAATCAATAGAAATACAAAAGAGTTCACTTTTCTAATTGTGTACAACGAGCTGCCTATAGTTCCATTCAGACTAAAACTGTTAAATCATTCATAAAATTATAACTAACCTACCAACAGTATCAATTTACAGTAATATACACTTTTACAGCTGTAGCAAGCACATTGCGATTTGTTTACTGCGATAAATAACAGGATAAGCGGATTGCCCTTTCGCAAATTTGAATGAATTTAGAAATAATGCTTACAATTCTTTTAACAATTTTGAAAGAGTTGTTTATTAATAACTGATATTAATAAAAATAGAGTTTAGTCATGCATCGTTCTAAGAAAATGTGTTTAAATGTAAAGACAGTTTAAGCAATTACTTATTGACATTTTTTCATTTTACACCTAAAAAGAGATTTTCATTTCTGAAATTGCATGACATCATACTACACTTAAAATAAAAGTACTTTAAACACCGAAACGTTTTAGATTTTTCTAGTTGGTTTTGTTTAATTTGTAACATTATTCAGAGGAATGGTACAATAATTTACCCAATTCGACTTGCAATAATCAAAAATTATTTTATAAGTTATTTCAAAAGCAATTTTAGAAAAAGTGATACTAGAGGAATATTGTAAAAGTCGGTACCTTTAAACCAATCTTATTTATCAGACTTAATGTAATTAATTACTTTAGGTTTTAAAACTTACAAAACAGTGTTACTTAACATTTTCTTCGGATTCATAATTAATTAGATAAATGGTCAATTAGATTGTCTTAAAAATTTCAGCTACGTTATTACAAATTCCTTTAGCACCATTTTTGTGAAATTGTCTTCGAAATTACAAATAATTGAAAATGTTAAACTATGTTAATTCGCTTACAGATTTATTTCTCTTAATCTGATATTTCACTTTACCGTTTTTAAATCCGTATCAATTGAACAATAGTACTTCATTATTACAGACTTGTGCACAATTTTATTAACATAAAAGCATCAATCAATTGAACACTGTGTAGATGGGCAGAATTTGCGATTTAGTTTTTATTATTAAAACACTGGTTAGGCAACGAAACGCATCTAGTAATTGACTAAATTGGTATAATCTCGTTTATCAAGATACGTGTTACTGACATTTACAAAGGTGTATCATTTTATAGTCTTGTTTATGCGTTGCTTTGACAGTTTAAATAAACACGTACAATTCTGCTCTACAACGGAAATGTGTATTTAGTAAGAAACACTTGCTCGATGATATTTGTATATTTGAAAGCATGTACATAGTCATTATTAAAAACAATGGAATTTTTAGTATTCGTATTGCTTTTAATTTTACGCTTATTGCGGTATGTAAGAAAGTTTTATTACTCATTCTTAAATTTGATATTCCATACCTTGGAAACGGCCTTATTAGACACCACTTATATGGTATTGTGAAATTCAGCCCAGTAATTGTTTTCTATTTCAATTTAAGAAAATATCAAAGGTTTCGCAGTTAATTTGATGATGAAGGGAAGTTAATTATTTTTAAGCAAAATGTAAAGATTCACAAAAGTAAAATCGATGTGTCCGAGGATCATTCTCAAATTGTTTTTAACAATATTATGAAATTTACTCCATACCTTTAGGACCCATGCTATATCAGATTCAAAGAGAGCCACTTTGTAAAACTACATCATGAGGTTCTTATGTTACTTAACATTTCTTTTATATCACACGATTATCTGCTAATCCAAATGTTAGTATATCTATTCTGGTATTTTTGAAACGTTCCTCAGTTTGCTTTTTATTTGACTTACATTTTTATACGTATATGTAACCTTTATAAGAAAATATGCTGATATCATTATATGAGTACCAAACCGCGAATTTAACCAATTTTATTTGCTACCCGAACAAGTTCAATGTAAAGCGATTGATTTCAGCTTTCAGTTATTCAAAAAAACCTTGTGCTTCTAAATGAAATTTGAAACAGTGTAACTCACAATGATGTAATATAGACAACTAAGTCAATTATTCCACTATTATTTTTAATATTTTAAGCATATAAAACAGTTCTATTGCAAGTTTAAGGTTTTGTTATTTACAAGCAGGAAAATTTTTATTACACAAGCCCTGTTCGCAAAATAAATAGGTTAAAACAGCTTATTGCGTTGTATTATTAATCTAAATATTAAAATCGATGTAATATAAAGCGCTCTAGGTTTAAAACCTTAAATTGTAACACGAAATTTCACAATTTATCAGAAGTAATTCAATTAGTATTGCATTAGTTTCGAAGCGTGATATGTAACATCACTCGCAGGGCATATAATCAAATTTATTTGCCCTACAGGAAAGTCCAATAAAAAATACAATAAAACACTAGATAAAGTGTTATGTACACATTCCGAAAGGTGCTAGAACATTTTATATATCTCGTTTAATTCGGTTATGATACTAAATGCAATATAATAAGTAGAAATGAAAAACGCAAGAGAAATGACTAGAATATTTAATAAGTCTAGAAAAAGAAAACGGGGATTTTATGGTAGATTGAGAATAAAAGTTGTATTACAATAGATGGCTTCGCAATTTTATGAAAACTATGTTTGGCACGAATATGAAAGTAAAATTGATTATTACTTCAACTATACCGTATAATCGTAAAATTGCAAACTAAGTTAAACTGAAACACCATTCATTATAATAATACGGTTATTTGAATAATTTAACTAAATATTGGGTAAGCTGTGTAACTAAGAGTCGAACTTGTATAGAATAGTCGAAACTTTCGCTTGTTCTCGAGCTGTAGTGGGTTATAGAAGCTTCATTACCAAACTTAATAGACAGAGGCAATAAAATTTCTGCGAAAAAAGTCATTTTGCATTTTTTAAAATATAAAATCAATATAGAAAGTTATCTGTTAGTTGAACATAATATTGTAACATGATCGAACTTTCAAGGCGATGAACATTTTCTGGCTCAGAGAGAATTATATTTAATGGACTTACAAGTAACAGATATTTTCAACGAAGCGTGTTTGAAATTCATAACACTACGTATCTTTGTGTTTATGTAAGGAAATAAATAATGTCAATTTAAATTCAATTTCCACTGAGACACTTCCAGCAACAATTAGAATTAAGCGATACCCAGTTTTCACGAAAATTAAAATACACTGTCACAGTGGGTCGATGAGGAA
>JAHWXV010117853.1:0-15439 GCA_024586415.1 Phrixothrix hirtus
CGATCCTCTAGCTTTTATAATAACGAAGTTACCCATAGAACGTGGGTAGATCTTAGACACCCTGTATATATATATATATATATATATATATATATATATATTGTAACGAAACTAGTTAATTGTTTTACAATGTTTATTTATTTTCACCAACATTATAATTAACTATGTACACTAATTTATTTTCACAATCCACTAACAGCAAACATTTATATCTATTTATTTATATTTATATCAGTAATGAACAGTGCAATATTCTAAAAGAACTATTTAGAGAATTTAATCTGCTGTTTATATAGGAAAGATAAATTCTAGAAGAATAGAAATAGAATATTCGAGAATATTACTCATAATAATGGTGTAATGCTATGACTCATTGCTGACCTAACTAATTGGCAGGTATCGGTTACCGCAATGAGGTATTGCCATTACATCACCTCTTTTATTATAAAGAAAACTTTCTAGATGATTCTAGAATTTCCTATTTACTGTTTCTAATTTTTGTTACACTCCCCCTCCTTTCGACTGTTACGGCCCGTAACAATGCTTGGACTTTGCGCTTGCGATGGTTCTATTTTCGTTGGCGAATGTCGAAATCTGCACTGCGATCTATACTTGCAGCCCCATTTGTTGAATAAATGCAAGTCCACAGATTCTGTTGCAGGTGGAATTCCATTTGGATTCAAACTGCACACCACGATCTTGAAACCAATGCCACGAAGCACCACCTCCAACATATTACGTACCATGCACCAATTAAGCTATTCTAGGCCACAGCCGAGCTTTAGTACCGCTAACTTTCTACTGGCGCCGACACAAATATCTTTTTTTTAAATCCCATAACGCCTTCCACAAATCTTCATAACGTGGCTATTGATGAGAAAATTCTTTCGTCACAAGGTAGTAAATACTTTGCATACCTTGGCGGTGACGGGGTAGTAGGTGACATGCCTTACCAATTTCTGGCTCTTGTTGCAATATTTCTACTACGCCACCATATCTCTTGTTAAACTCAACTACGATGCCACGGGACATTCGGACATCTTTAGCGGCACAATGAGCCAGTGGGAACTCATCTGGTACATCAAACAGATTTTTTTACTCCTTAGTGGTAACACCAAATCTAGCATTGTGGTGTTTCGAATAAGTTGTCATAAAGTCAGTGAATTATTATTCGCTATTTCTGACTCCTAGCTCTTCTAATCTGAAACGGTTCGCCCTTTGCACACATTCTTTCTGTCCTGGTTCTGCGTTCCTCCCAGCGTATAGGGCTAACCGATTCATGGGAACAACTTTGGGATTTCCTCTGCGCAATTTCATAATTCGGTAGATTATATCGTTGATCCTTTTTACCACTTTATACAGGCCTTCCCAATGTCTTTGCAATTTGGGGGATAGACGTCGTCGTCGCTAAGGTTGGTACAACCAGACTGGAACATTGGATTGAAATCCTCCCGTTTTAGAACTTACATCATACTGGACTTTCATTCGATCGGTGGAAATCTGGATGTTACTACGAATTCTCTCATGAATTGAAATTAGTTTCTTTCGCAGGCTTTCAGCATACGCATTTCCGGCTACCTCCTCCTTTCCAGGCGTACTACCAAACATCAAATCACAAGGTAGTCTTACTTCACGTCCAAACAACACTCTAGCTGGGGCCTTTCCTGTTGTTTCGTGCACGGCTGATCGACATGCCATCAAAACAGATGCAAGTACTGGTCGCAATCTCTTTGATGATCCGAGAAATCTTTCGACAAATATTTTCCCATTGTAAGATTCATGCGTTCTACCATTCCATCTGACTGTGGATGAAGAGCAGTTGTTCTGATTTTGCGTATTATCAACAATTGCCAGAGACTTTGAAACAAGGCTGACTTAAAATTTCTTCCTTGGTCTGAGTGTAATTCCAAAGGAGTTCCAAAACGGCTGAACAGTTCTTTTACCAAGGTCTCGGCCTCCGTAACTGCTTCTTGATTATTGAGAGCGTATGCTTTAGTCCATTTACTAAAATAGTCCAGTTCAACCATTATATATTTGTTACCTGCTTCAGTTTCTGGAAATGGACCATCTATAATAATGGAGACTATTTTGAATTGACTACCCACATTATATTGCCGCATCGGTGCTTTTCGCGTACCCAATGGACCATTCCCAGATGCACATATTACACATTTTCGACACCAATCCTTAACACCATCCTTGCAGTTCATCCAATCAAGTCTTTCACAGACCTTTTTTAGAGTTTTCTTTACTCCCATATGCCCTCCTGATGGACTATCATGCAGCTGTCATAGAATTTCCCATACTCTGTTCTTCGGAACCACAAACTGCATTCGTGTCTTACTTCCATCAACACTTTCCAGGGCTCATTTCAAAAGAACATCCTGAACTTGCAAGGAGTTCCATTGAGACCAGTATGCTTTAATAATGGGATTAAATGAGGCAACCTCCTCCCAACCTGGTCTACGACCTTCATTCTTCCATTTTAATATCACCTTCAGGTCTGGGTCGTTTTCTTGATCTTGTTTGACTTATCTGGGTTCCAGTCGTCGTCATTTACAGTAAGTAGTACGGTTGACAAGAGGATCTCCAATCCTTGGCTCCAACTGAGTACAATGCTTGCAATCTTCAGTGCATAGCCATCTTGATAATGCGTCAGAATTTCTATGAATTTTTCTGGAACGACGTTCAACTTCAAAATCATACTCTTGTAGCCATTCAATTCATCTCGCTATTTGGCCTTTTGGATTCTTAAACTGAAGGAGCCATTTCAATGCTGCGTGATCAGTTCTAAATAAGAAAGGCAGCCGCCTTGGTCGTTGACGTATTGGTTGGACATCACCGGTATTTATTTTGTGTGCCACAACATTTGTTCTTCCTTTCAAACAGTCATCTGTGAAAAATATATGGGTATATTGTTGGATCGACTGACTTGCTTTAGCCATTTGCTCATGGGATAACCCGCTATCCAAGGATTCGAGTGTGGCATGAAGTTTATATAAATTCGTTACAGGATAAACCTTCTCACTGACTCTTGTGCAACGTACCACAGATGAGATAGGTGTGCATGATCCTATTTCAGTACCCTTGTTTAGAGTTATCTGGAAGGTATTGACGTTCATTAAGCGAACAGATGTTGTTTCTTTGGCCTCGATCAACACTCTTCCAGCCAGAATACCTGTGCCAATATTTATGTTGCTGGTTTCTACAATTCCTATACATCCTTCCCGGAATCCTCCATCTGGTTGACCCATAACTATTGTTTCACTGCTTGGTAATAATGTCACTTCTTCGGCTGGATTATTTTTATTCCATGGTCATCTCGTTTATTAATGTGTATCTCTTCATCATCAATTCGTATGACATGATGTTTTAAGTCTAACGCAAAACCAAACTCAGATATTATATCCATACCCAATATAACAGGTTCCTCAATATCAGCTACTAGCACGCGATGCGTTAACTTCCTACAACCGATATCAGTATCTGTAATAATTTCACCATGAACGGTTGCATGATTGCCTATAGCGGTACGTAATCGCAACGATGAAGGTAGTAATCTTCTATTCCCAGCAATGTTTGGTTTTACTATTGTCTTTGTTGCTCCTCTGTCTAGCAGCACTTTGTAATTCTTCGCTGCAATTGTTCCATTAATGTAAAATCTATCGGGTTTATGTTTTAACGATGCAACTTGGATGGTGACTTCCAGGACATGGCTAGCAGAAATCGATAATCCGCCCTTCAAATTGATCGTTTCTTGTTTTCCTGATGCTTTATGTTATCAGCAGGACTACTCATAGCCTGCTGGCAATTTCTCTGTACATGTCCCCATTTACCGCACTTCCAGCATTGTGGTTTACGTACCTTTGATTTTTGTGTCTTAAGTATACTCAGTAACATTTCTTCTAGGCGTTCAACATTATCTTTGACTTTTTCGACGGTTCGTACGCGAGCGTGGCTCTTTCATGCTTGTTTGGCAGCTTCAAATTCCAATGCGTGAGTCAATGCACTAGAAAGGTCATGCGGACGTACTAGTCTAAGTGTCTGTTAAGTTTCCAAATTCCTAAGACCATCGACAGATGTTTGTACCTCAATTTGCTCAATAAAACTTTCTGGGGCCGTTAGGTATGCTAATCTTACTAGTCGCGCAATTTCAGCTTCAAATTCCTGGGGGTTCTCTTCAAGATACTGTACACGATTTCGTAGTTGGGCACAGTAGACCTGTTGCAGATGTGTATCTCAATATCGCATTTCCAATCGTGACACAAGGTAATCAAGGTTATTCTGTAGATCGTCCGGTATTGTTCGAAGAATGTCTAAAGCATCCCCTCGTAGAGCCACTATTAAGGCAGTTGCATTTTCTTCAATGGTCCATCCATTGGATGCTGCGGCTGCCACGAATTGTTTCTGGTAATTGGCCCAAGACGTCTTCCCTTCATACGTGGGTGCTTTAACGTGTCTTCTAGTACTTGACATGCCATTTTCAATTACGAGTAAATGTTCAACTTGCGGTATATTTGCTTCAGTTGATTGTTCATGAGGAACTATTGATGCCTCCTTCTTAGTCATGCTGACTTCATTATTTACGGTAAGGAGAATAAACTTTTGATGTAGTTCGTCACAATTATTAGTTACTTCTTCATATTTTGTTGTCATCTCATTGGAAACATCTTCTATTTCTTTTGTTAATTTACTGGTAATTTTTTCTTTTAATGCATTTTTGCCTAACTTAATTACATTGTGCAGTTTATGTTGATTGGATTCCATTTCCCCTTATAATTTGCTTGTAATTTCTTCTTTTAATGCATCTTAGCTTGATTCAATTTGATTCCGTAGTTTATTTTGGTTAGATTAGATTTCCTCTTGGATTTTACTTTGGGTTGCATTAATTGATTCCATTTTCTCTTGTATTTTACTTTGATTTGCACTAATCGATAACATTTACTCCTTTGCAATTTCTTCGCGCTATTTATTTTGGTTTGAATTTATGGATACCATTTTTTTTTGTAATTTGGTTTGATTGAACTTCATTTTTTCTTGATTGGAATCTATTTCTTCTTGTAATTCAGATGATTGGAATCTATTTTTTCCTGCATCTTTTGCAACATTTCCATCAACGCCTCCGTATTTGGTTTTTCGGCGCTTCTTTTCATTAGCATATATAAACAATTAACACTAGCTTTTATTAAATAATAGTCTGTGAGTTTCCACTTTTAATAACAAACCCGACACCTGGAACCAATGTAACGAAAGTAGTTAATTGTTTTACAATGTTTATTTATGTTCACTAAAATTATAAGTAACTATATACACTAATTTATTTACATATTTAATTATTTATTTCACAATCCACTAACAGCAAACATTTATATCTATTTATGTATATTTATATTTATATCAGCAATGAACAGTGCAAGATTCTAAAAAAACTATTAAGAGAATTTAATCTGCTGTTTATATAGGAAAGATAAATTCTAGAACAATAGAAATAGAATATTTGATAATATTACTCATAATAAGGATGTAATAATTTGTAATGCTATGACTCATTGTTGCTGACCTAACTAATTGACAGGTATCGGTTGTTGCAATAAGTCATTGCCATTACATCACCCCTTTTATTATAAAGGAAATATTCTAGATGATTCTAGAATTTTCCATTTACTGTTTCTAATTTTTGTTACAATATATATATATTGCTATGCTCCACTTATAACCCCATGTTTAATGACGATTATACTTAATAATAAATCGACCACAACAACCCCTGTAATTATGCCCAGAATAAACCCACCTACTAAATGATATTTAAAATAACAGTTATGTTCTTTGACACCAATAGTAACTTTAAATATACTACTTGTAGTTATTTAATTCCATTACTTTGTACAAATCAGTGACCCATTGTAATGATGTATTGAAGTAAAAACTTAAAACCAAGTTCCCTAAGTAATCAAAAAGAATGAACCGAAACATATGTAGGCAGAGTAATAAACAGTAAAAAAAATGTCCACTAAATGTTCTTTTCATCAATGCTCAATGACCTTGATTTTATAGATATATCTGAAATTCAAACAATACTTGTTTATCCAATAAATATCTGTTTTATTTAAATAAGTAAACTTTCAAGCTGAAATTTTAATTCAAATAAAAACAAATACAAAGATTAACCTAAATTCTATAGGTTGGAAACATAATTTACATTAAACCATCTGTATTACCTGTTGCTCCTAAATAAGCTTTTACTTTATATTTCAATAGAAAATATACTCTTATTTAAATTAAAATATTAATTGTATTTATATAAAATCATTTATTATCAAACAACTAATGTACAGAAACATTTTAATAATTTTTGACAGGTCTTGTTAACTTCATAGAAATTTCTTTACCTGATGATGTAGAATTTAATCTACGAAACCGGTCGTATTAAAACGAAATTTTTTTGAGAAATTTGGACTTTATTATTTATAACCTATATTATATTAAACCATCTATATTACCTATTGCTTCTAAATAAGCTGTTACTTTATATTTCAATAGAAAATATACTCTTATTTAAATTAAAATATTAATTGTATTTATATAAAACCATTTATTACCAAACAACTAATTTACAGAAACATTTTAAGAATTTTTGACAAGTCTTGTTAACTTCATAGAAATTTTTTGACCTGATGATGTAGAATTTAATCTACGAAATCGGTCGTAACTAAAAAGAAATTTATTTGAGAAATTTGGACTTTTTTATTTATAACCTATACATAATTTAATATTTAATACAATTAAATTAAATTTAGCACTACCCATAGTTTATTTGTTTGTACATTAACTGAATACTTTGTTTTTATTTTAGTTCAATAAAAACAATGTCACTTCCCTTTTTCCTAGACCTCTTATCCTCACCTTACTGATTATTGTCCATTGGATAAATATTCTTCCAGCAATTTTTTTTATAAATTTATTTATTTAATCAACTTAATTACCATCTCTTTTACTCTTCAAAAATTATTGAAAAATTACTTTAGCTATTTAATTCAATACACGATACTTTTAAAAGACTCTTTTTAAACTTTTCTTAATGTCAAAACTTCCTTTATTGCAATAAAGTGTTCATGTCTCCATCAATTATTTATACTTTTAAAATTCTTCAATATAATTTGATTGTTTTTAGTAAACTCTTTAAACTATTTAAATGTTGATATTTATTAATACAGTTTAGTTAATTGTGCCACAGCAATACGCTCTACCACCTGAGCTATGCACTACACGCACGATAGCAGAAATTTCATATATGTATATAATGTTAATTCAAGGCGTTAGATATTTCTAATAGACATTTTTATACGAGGTTCATCTATTACCTCATATAAAAATGTCTACTAAAATTATCTAACGCTTTGAATTGACGTTATATACATTGTAACGTTTATGTTTATAAACCTTCCATTTTAGGTATTTTTAAATTTAATTTGAAATTTTAGTTGCAACGTTTTCACTAGCAACATCCTGTAGATAAGTTTTCTAAAGCTAAAAGATAAGACAAAATTCTAATTTCATTTGCTATATTTAGTTGTTAAACTAGATTTGTGTTTTTGCTTAATTCATAATTTTAAATTTAACTTGTGGATTTATATTTTCATTATACTTCCATTTTCTCTACAAAATCATCTGGCGCCCCTTTTCTTATCGTGCTACGCATCAACGGTAAGTTGGTACGTGATTTTCTTGCAGTATCAAACAGCAAATCCCTCATCAGATATCTCCACCCGCACCCAAACTCCCGGTAACTACTGATCCCGAGCAAACACTGACGTTATGATTATTACTTCATCTATTCTGAATCTATCGTCATATAAATTTTTGCCGCTCAACGTATAAGAGTCCTAAGTTTTTTTTTCGGGAAACCATTAAAATTTGATGCTAACGCAGAAATTTTCTATCCTAATTATTCTGAATACTTCTTCTGTTCTACTAAATTAATTTTTGTTTGGACCATCTAACAATTCTATGCTTCTAGTACTGATTGGTTACTTATTGTTTAATCGAAGTTAAACGGTTTTGAAATTCTTTATTCGTGATTTGTTTTCTTATATCAAAATTAACTGAAGGAAATACTTCGTTCTTCGAAACATTTTAAGTTAATTAAATTATTCATAGATACTTCGCATTATTTCAAAATGGAATCAAAATTGGATATTAATCGCCTTTCTCAAGAAGAACTTGAATATGAATTACGTATAGGAGGGATAGCCGATGTGGTTACAGTCGATTTGATGCGCAAAATACTTCGTCCTTAAATAAAAATAAGTAAAGACGCTAGTTTTGTTCTTCCTCATCCATTCATATTTCAAGAAGATACAGAATCGGTGCAAAATAAATTACTTGAGATAGAAAACATAGACAATTCTCGGATACAAGTAAATCTAGTGCTTTCAAAAAAATCACTTCGATTATTACTCATGCGGTTAGGAGTTTAAATCGTAGTCTTCCTAAGACAAATGAAGATGTCCGACGTCGCTCTGATTTATTAGGCAAGTTAATTGTATTTTCTGCTGAATTAGAGATTAAAAGTGAATCTACTGAACAACTAGATCATTTTACTACTCCTGTACATCATTCTGATGAATCTGATTTTTCCTCAGCTGAAGACATGTCTGCTTCCTCTCCTATACGTGAACGGTCCCTGTGATTCTTTTACAAACCCATCCCAGTTCATAAATGAAACTTAAAATTCTCTAATCACACGAAAAAATTATCCGTAGCTGCTTTTGTTGAACGCGTTAAAGAACTTTGTTATCGCGGAATGTTTCTAAAAAATCTCTGATTACATATGGTTCCGCCTTATTCGAGGATAGAGCTTTAATTTGGTATAGATCAATACGCCATACAATAACATCTTGGAAATGATGTAGTTAAAGAACTTAATGCCGAATTTTGTGCTTATAACTTCGATGAAAAATTACTGCAACAAATTAAGCAACGTACTCAAGGTAAAAATGAACGCTTTGGTATTTATCTCGCTTCTACGCAAAATCTTTAAGTCCTCAACAACAATTAAAAATTATCCGCAAAAGCATTCTTCCGTACTATCAACATTAACTCGCTTTAGTAGATATTGATTCATTGCTACAATTGAAGACATTATGCCGTCAAATTGAAGCCACTCGTATTGCTATTACTGATTTCTCACCTCCTTCTGCTTCCAATCCTTCGTTAGCTCCTGAATTAAATTATTCGCTGTCATCCTCTGAATTTACCTGTAGCGAATTAACTGAACCTAAGAAAGTCAAGAGCCGTCCTAAGTCAACTTCTTGTAAAACTCATTCTGTTACATCTGGGGTCGTGAAAGTGCCTAGATCAAACGTTGCTTCATTAAATCCTTCTTCTACTACTACGAAGAAAACAGTTTCGTGCTGGAGCTGCAAGAAAGTAGGTCATATTTCTCCTAAATGTAGATTGCCTTAAGGATTACATTGTTATGGTTGTGGTCAACCTAATGTTGCACGGCCTAGTTGCCTATTTGCAATCCTGCTAGTGTTGCTGAAACTTCAAGAAACTAATTTTCGGGTCAGATAACCGAAGATCTGATTCGCTTTCTTCTTCAAATTCGGACATACCTTTTCTGGGATTGAACAAGCAATCAAAAGCTAAACTCGGCTTTATGCTTTCTGGTTCTTCTGAAGACGAATGTCCTTATTTAAAAGTGTCAATTTTTGGAAAAACCTTCTTAGGGTTATTGGATTCTGGTGCATCTCGTACGATACTTGGTGGTCCAGGTTGGAATGACTTACGCTCAATTAACTTAGAACTCCGTACGCCTCCTTTCACATACTATACTGTTGCGAACGGTGAAGATTGCGAAGTTTTTGGTGTTTTACATCTTCCCTTCTGTGTAGAAAACAAAGTTAGGGTTATTAACGTATTAATTATATCTTCGGTTAACCAGCCACTAATATTAGGCATGGATTTCTGGAAACAACTTGCCATCGTGCCAGGTCTCAGAAGAAATAAATGGGTATTTGATCATCCTCATCCGGTTGATGACATTTCTGCTATAAAAGATCAATCAGGTTTGTCTCCAGAACAAGCTAAATTACTTAATTCATTAATTTCGACGAAATTTCCGCACGGTTTTTCAAGAAATAATTTGGGTTGTACTTCTCTTGTCCAACATGAGATGCGTACTTCTGCAGAACCAATCAAACAACGGCATTACTGAATGTCACCTGCCCTTCAGGTATAGGTTAACAAAGAACTTGACGAAATGCTCCGCTTAGGTATTGCTGAACCCTTGGTCGTCGCCAATTGTCATGGTCAATAAAAAAGATGGTTCTTATTGCTTCTGTATTGATTTCAGAAAAGTCAACAATGTTACTGGAAAAGATGCGTATCCACTACCATAGATTTCTCACATTCTTGATCGTCTTAGAGACACCTTATCTCTCAGTTTAGATATTCGCTCTGCATACTGGCAAATTCCTTTGAAACCAGAATCAAAACCGATTACTGCGTTTACCGTTCCTAGCCGTGGACTTTTTCAATTTACAAAAATGCCATTTGGCCTTCATAACTCTACTGCCACATTCCAACGATTAATCGATACTGTTATTGGTGCTGACTTATAACCACATTGCTTCGCCTACCTTGATGATATCATTATTGTAGCATCCACATTCAATAAGCACGTAGAAGTCTTGGAAATGGTGTTGTCGCGCTTAGCTGCCGCAGGTTTAACCTTGCGTAGAGATAAATGGATGCTTTTTAGATCTGAATTATGTTATCTAGGTTACGTTATTAATCAACAAGGTCTTCACGTAGACCCAGAAAAAGTCTCCGCTATCTTAGCCTTACCTCTTCCTCGAAACATTAGTGATATGCATCGCGTGATCGGCATGGTAAGCTGGTATCAGCGGTTCATCCCTAGTTTTTCCACAATGGTTGCTGCGTTATCTGAGTTAATAAAGAAAAACGCTATATTTGGTTGAGATGTTAGTTGTGAACATGCTTTAGGCGTTATTAAAGGACATTTAGTTTCGGCACTTATATTATCGTGTCACTATTTTTCTCTCCTGTTTGTAATGCAAACAGACGTCTCTGACTTTGGTCTCGGTGCTGTTCTCTCTCAACAACATGTTGATAGAGAGAGAGTCATTGCTTACACTAGGTCCTCATTATCTAAAGCTGAACCGAAATATTCTGTTAATGAAAAAGAGTGCCTGTCTATATTACGAGCTATAGAAAAGTTTGGCCCGTATATTGAGGGATCTAAATTTACAGTTATTACCGATTATCACTCGCTATGGTGTCTTAACCGCTTGCAATGTCCGTCCGGCCGTCTTGCTTGCTGGTCTGTACGATTACAGCAATATGATTTCGAAATCATACATTGTAGAGGTAAAGATCACGTTGATCCTGATGCTATGTCACGTTCGCCCTAATTATCTAAAATTATTGTTTCTCCTTTAAATTTAATCCGTAAGGGCTAAAGTAATTAGGAAAAAATGCGACAATTAGCAACTGACAGGAGCTAGAATATGTCGGTATTGGATATCTTTTAGAATAAAATACGTTATAGTACCGCTAGATATTCATTCTCACGTATACTAATGAAATGTTGCTAGAATCTAACAAAGTTATTTTGCACAGGATCTCCCTATGACCTATTTGTTAACATTTCTACGGATTTTTTACATCCTGTTTATTAGACAATTTCTCTAAAATATTACGTCGCACCGCTGTAATGACTTGAATCAATTCTTTCGTATCCAGTCAAAAATATATGTATTCTTAAAAAATTATTATTTCAATGCCTTTTACCAATTACCACCAAAATAGTTTCAACATAAGAAAGTCTCTCCTATGAACTTGAAAGAAGTGCATTTGCTCGTGAACAAAACAATCCCCTCCACGGTCTTAAATATCTATCATATGAGAAAAAAGCCCCAGAAAATATGCCACTTCAATACGTCCTTTCATATAGTCTAATCAAAAGTGTACAGAGTTACATTTAAATGCTTTCAGAAACACAACTATTTGAATTTAGCTGGCAATACGCATTCACATATATTATTTTTAAATCCTAGAAAATACTGTTTTAAAAAGAGTTGTCAACATTGTGCGAATAGCTGGTGGTAAACGTGGATGAAGTTATAATGAACCATTACAATTTTATGTGTACCTATCTAGTGCTACTTCAAAACATTGAAACAATGGCAGATGTTTATTAAAATACTAAAATTATATTAATGCAGTGTTAAAAACAAATTAGTTCGTAATTAGCCCGCAATAGTAAATTTAATGTATAATGTCTTTTGCTCGTTAGATATGTAAAAAGCCTTTTTAAATGCTCTGTGAATTTAGAATTATTAAGTTTCAGTTCTGACAAGTTTGCATCGGGTTTAATTATTAATACTTATAACTAAACGTTTTGAAGGATCACACTTGTACTTATGCGCTATATAACAAACAGTTGATTTTTAAAGCAACAGATAGGTACGTACGCAACATATACCAAATGTTTTAATAACAAGTGAAGCTTTTGCAAAATTTTATTAATGTTCGTACTTACACTAAACTTCATTATACTCGACTGGAATTACTTTTTAAATGAATCTATTTTAAACAGAAAGGGAAATTACCGCTTAGCGTCGCTTTCTATAACATATGTGCCAAGGAACTAAACCCGATATTTAGTACATATCTACATATCTAAAGGTTTATTGAAGATCGTCAATTGTTTACTAGCAATTTTAAGAATGCCTAAAAGCAGTAGTTTTAGCGAAATAAAGGTGCTAAATTTTGTCTTTACTTTTTGTGATGCGTGAGGTGTAGAGATCGTGAATTTAGTTTTGCAGCATTTTCTGGAAACGTCATAGAGTAACCAGAAAAACACGAATTAAGAGTCGATACAATTTTACGCTTTTCCCCAGTTAAAATTATAAATCTGTAGGTGTAGTAATTAAAACGGTTCACTAAGACATTTAAAAAACGTTAAAAAACTTAAACAGTGAAATAAATGTACGCGAGTGTAACTATTAAATAAAGACGCTTATAAATGCAAATCTTGGTTCATTTATTTTAATTATAAATAATAAATGAACCAAACCAAACAAACCTGTAAATATTAGAATTAAGTATTCCAAATACAAAAGTCAAATTATTAAATATTAGGAAATGCTGCACAATATCAAGAAATTCGTACATATAAAATTTGTTACATTGTATAGTATGGATAAAGACAGCCAAAGGCGAAGTAATAGCACTATCACCGAATGAAGACAAATACATTTAAAATAGTAGAAATAGACGAATTTCAGCACAGGAAAGCATTGTCTCGCTATTCTTCCCGGAGATCGAATCCGCATACGTATACACGTAGATATAATTCTCATGGTGCGATACAGGCCAGTCCGCTAGAATTCTAAAAATCCATCTCTCGCTGTAGGTAAAAACCAGATCTATAGTTTCACTCGACTGAATGGACGGCGACAAACTCAGGCGCCGGAGGTGTCGACAACAGGAGCGTTCAGAACACCGACGCACGTCTTTTGACTGTTGTTGTTAGTGTAACGGGTCTTGTGCGATTCTGAGCGCCGCAACGCATATCTGTCCTGGAGCTGCTCGTGTAACGAGAATATTGCGCATCGATAACCTGGCCGTCCAGAATGCCGGCGCTAGTGAAACGGATTTTGTGCGATTCCGGACGCCGCGACGTACCTCTATCATGAAATTGCTTGTTTAACAAACATATTGTGCGAATTAAACCGCCTATAACACTGACGCCACACCATTCTTGACTGTTGTTGATAGTGGAACGGCTCTTGTGCGACGCCGAGCAGCGTGACGCCTGTCTATCCTGAAATTACTGGAGTAACGAGAACATTGTGCGCCCACGCCGACGCCGTCCCATGTAGGACAGCTGGATCTTGCACACCGTGTGCGTCGACAAGAGACCAACAACGCCCTCCAGTTAACCGTTCCACCCGTATACGGACTGAATAATTTTCGGGCCGTCGAATCCTAAATTGAGTCAAACATTTGAGCCCCAAAGTACCGTCACAAAAGCGGGTCAATTTTGCTCCACGAGGGACACTGGTAAATGTTAAGAAAGATCACCTGTGGCTTGCAATAGTTACAGATTTCTTTGTCTTGACTTATAATCAATGTTAGTGAAACGTGGCTAAAACATTATCAGTACATAAACATATAAACGATTCTTTTGTTTATATTTTGTATAAACTTTCTATTATTGTTTTGTTATTTATATCAATAAATAACTCCAAATCCTGGCCTTGATAAATAAAAGGTTGAGCCACGCTGAAAGTGTGACCTAACGTTGTCTACATAAATGATGTCGCCGCCAGGTGAGTAATCCATCGAACCGTTACGTAAATAATCCATAATCCTAGTACCTCACTAGAACGTACTACCGCTCTTGAAAACCCGGCTCTCATGGCAGAGCGAACCGAGGCAGAGTATAAATTATTTTCTTGAAACCAACACAGTATACTATCTTATAGACTGAAATTCGTTTTAATTTTTGTTTAATACAGGAGACTGTCTTAACGCTATATAGTTTACAGGAACCTTTTAGTAATTTATTCGGTACGGTATTAAGGAATGGGAATAGAATTCGTAAATTCCAACATTTTATGTCTCAAGTAGAACATCTAAGTTTCTTTAACAATGATGTTATTACCAGTCGAAATCTGTGAACTATGTATTTAATGTAGCCAACTAAACAATTTTTTTGATTGTAATTACAGATCAACAAAACATTTAATGTATAATATGGTTCAAAAAGATGTCTTTAATTTATATTCACACAATATACTTATCTTTATGTAAGCAAAGTATGGTAAGGTTTAAAGATTAATTAACAGCCTACTTTGATTTCATAAACCTCATAAACCAGCCCCAAGTTCCACCCTAACTAGAGACTTTGAGCATTCCAAGAATAACATTTACAGCGGACCTGTGCCTTTGCTTCCTTATTTGCTTTTAAATGCTTTTGCTGAAAAATTTGGTCGGGTTTTTACCTGAGCCGTTTGGATATAGAGGCAAATATCCCAACCACTTCGTCAACAAGTCCGGCATCAGTAGATTTTGACTAGATAGCTAGGGTAATAATATTTACTAAGATGAAGTACATAATCGGTGAGGCAAAATTGCGGTAATCCTATTTGTAAAATATCCTATCACGTTCTAAGGTTAGAGTAACCGTTCATATCAGCTACATGCATATGTATGCTGAAATAGTTGCATGCATATTTACGAGGCTTATTCAAAAAGTTAGATAAAGATGCAAGAGATGGTGTCACCAGAATAAAATCAATATTACGAGGCTGATACGTAAAATAAGGTTCCCTATGCCGCTGAGAAAGAATGCGACGTGCTGAGAGAAATCTGGCAATACTGCCTTACGCATTAACTCTCC
>JAHWXV010117858.1:0-11609 GCA_024586415.1 Phrixothrix hirtus
ATTGTAAAGTGAAAGTGTTACTTTTTCTAAAATTCAAAGAAAATGTCTCAAGACATGTCCGCACAATTTAAAAAAATTATATTGAAAATTAAAGAGTATTTTGAAATAGAAAAAAGACTTGGTATAAATAATATTAATTTTCAACAAGTAACAAAGCGAACAGCGGAACGTTTGGGAATTAGCACACGCAGTGTTGAAAGGATTTCACATGAACAAAGGATTTCTGGTAGTGTTACAGCAGCTAAACCCAGAAGTGGTAGGCCTAAGATAGGAATTGATGATTTCACGAAAGGCATTATAAGAAGACAAGAATTCCTTTGTTATATGGAAAAACAATTTCCAACCATAAAGGAATTGAATCAAAGGATGAAAGACGATAATCCTGACTTTCCTTAAGATTGTACTTCTACGCTAAACAAATGGGTAAAAGAAATGAACTTTAACTGTAAAAACCTAGAAAGTAAACCGATACTTATGAAGAAGAATAGTATAGCTGCTCGACGAGCGAACTACTTATCCACTTTTAAAAGATACAAAAACGCAGGTTGGAATTATTTTATACTGATGAAACATGGTGCGGGGCAAATGACTGTAAAAAATTTGGCTGGGTAGAAATTGCTATACCAGAAATTCGTAATAACTTTGATAATTACAGGGGAACCATTCAAGAAGTTAATGTGTACAGAGGTGGAATTAAACGTCCGTCTGGGGTAGAACAAAGAGTTATTATTTTAGATATAGGTAATGAAAATGAATTTTTACCATGTTGTTTGAAATGCTTCATTGGTAAAAAAGGGTCAGACGATTACCAAGATGAAATGAATATGAGGAATGGGTCAGGCATGTACTAACTGTGATTCCCGCGAAATCAGTAATTGTTCTTGATCAATCTCCTTATCATACAATGTTAGATCCAGACTTCGGCAATCCTACAACATAATGGAGGAAAGTAAGCATAATAGAATGGTTAATAAACAGAAAAGTACCTTTGCTCGAAGGTGTTATTAATTTTAACAACTTAACGAGACCTGTACTTATGGAACTATGCCGCACATATAGTTTTCCGAAACAATATTTGTTGGATAAAATTGACAAAGATGTATAAGAGTGAAGCTTATGTGGCTTTCAGTAGTGCACTGTGAATTTAATCTAATAGAATTGGTTTGCGCGTATGTTAAAAATAAGGTAGCGAAGTCAAACACGACTTTTAAAATAAAAGATGTTTTGGAATTTTGTCGATGAACCATGCAAGATGTACCAAAAGAAGTTTGGGCTAATTGTGTTAGTCATGCTACGAAAATTGAAGAAAAGTATCTGGTGAAGGAAAATATCATTGATATCTCCATAGAACCATTAATCATTATTATGCAAGATGAGTATCATACTGATGAGGGAGATGGTGAAAGTACTGACACTGAAATTAATGAAGACGATGAAGAAAATGTTTGTATGCAACTACTATCGGAATATAACACTTATTATTTATTAACCTTCCGTGGGTTGGGCTATAGTCTCGCAATATTACAATTAAATATAAATAATACTTATTATTTATATTGCAGTTTTGATAAAGAATCGAACCGAAGTATTGTACTTTTTCACTGTAGTTTTTAAAACGCTTTACTATAAATTGTAAAAACGCATACATAAATTATAAATAAATTTTTGTTATACTTTGTATGTATAAATAGCTAGAAATAAATAATTACATGCAGGTAGAGTTTCTTAACAATTTTATTATTGTGCCGCTTCTGAGTAATAGCAGTCTGTGAATCATTGCAACACATTATCCGCCCACAGTGTCGCTTTGGTTTACGCTTCCGTGTTCCCCTCGCGGAATGTTCTCCGAGCGCTCTTTCGTATAAACTGTTTTATCTCTACAGGTCTTCACAATATTTCTTTTAAGTAGATCTTTTCTTCCTAAGTGCTAATTTCTCTACCTGTATAAGAGTAAAAAGAATATTTTGAATATCTCTTCAAATGAGCGAAATAGAGTCGTTCGCAGTTATTGTTTGTAATTCCGTTATTAATAAACCGATAGCATTATAATTTGTTAAAACTATATAATAATGCCCATTCAATTAATTATGCGTCCTAGTATAAGCCGCTTTAGGTGAATGGTTTTTGTTAAACTAATTTTTGAAGTCGACGTTCTTAAAAATATTAATGAAAAACACATTTTGTAGAACATATTTCACATTTACCAGCGAATGCAACTTTGGAAAACTTTCAAATTCAGCATGCTTATGCAAAACTTACTTTTTATCAAAATAAAGTTAGCTTGATCTAAGTCAGTTTGTTAATCTCGGAAATACAAGGTTTGAAAGTGAACCTCCAATACTTATTATTTTATTAGTAATCATCTGTATAATGGTTATTGAATATGATGCATGGCTAATTGCATGGGTTGTTGTATCTTAGCAAATTCAGTTGCCCGGGACCTTTTATTGATTAATTTAATTATCAACTTATTTATTAGTCATTTGGACAAATTTATTTACTGGATTTTTAAATTATTTATATAGTTGTTTTGTTTTTCTTTAGTGTTTAAAACCAATGTTGAATTTATGTATGTATGGGTAAGGTTTCGTAAGTTAAATAAATGCACAGTATTAGATAGTTACTCCTTTAATTGTATCTGAAGTAGTATAATTGTTTTTTCATTAACGTTTCTACTAATTTTTAGTCATAATCACAATAGCTAAATGACAATTTCTTTAAATAAACTGACAAAAATTAAATGTAAAGTAAAACGTTTTTATATTTGGAAACATTGTTATTAATTACTAAATTTAATATTATAATATAATAACGTTTTTGTACAATATAATGTTTACTTACCATTTAACCATTATGATTAGGATCAAAAATTAGTCGAAACATTAATGAAAAAACAACTACACTGCTTCAGATACAATTAAATGCTGTGCATTTATTTAACTTACTAAACCTTACCCATACATACATACAACATTGGTTTTATATCCAAAAGAAAAACAAAACAACTGCAATATATTTAGATACCAAAAAGTAACTCATATACGTACTTCATACAAATTTACAAATTTGAGTTATTTGTTCAGTGAAGTTCATCAACAATTTACAGTAATAAATACTGTGCAAATGGTTAATTATCTTCTAAATATTTAATTGAATTAGTGAATTACATATTTTTAAAGATACATTTTTAATTTCAGTCTCAAATGATGAATTATTTAGAAATTATTTACAACGAACGTCTATTATAGTTTCGACCATGCTCCTTGGCTCATCATCAGAAGAATTAATTTATAGTTTTTAGATTTTACGTGGTTATGTTCATCAATATAAATTATGAAATCAAAGTTATGATGATAAAATTAATTAGAGTAAATAAATATAGAGCACTGGCAATAATACATAAGAGGGTGGTCTGATTAGTGAGGTAACTAACATAGAGGTGGCGCCATAAATTACGCATGCGTGTCATTTATCAAATCTATCATATGCTATAGGACAGCTGTCAAAGTTTCAGCCAAATACGTTGGGTCCTTTGTTTTTTATAGTTGTTTAAAATAAACTTGTTACGTTGTTTTGTGAATATGGACAATAGGGAACTTTGTAAAGCGATATCATCGGGAAAAAAACCAAAAAAATTAAAGAAGGGTTAGATAATGTTCACGGCGAATCTGCGCCATCATTTATTACAGTTTGTTTCTGGGTAAATGAATTTAAACGTGGCGGTACGAGTATCGAAGATGAAACAAGATCAGGCGTCCGAAAGAGGCTACCACTGAGGAAATGATCACCAAAGTTCATGACCTTGTTGTAAATGATCGTCGATTAAAGGTGTGTATGATAGCAGACTCTATAGGTATATCTAAAGAACCTGTTGGTCATATCTTACATGAATACTTAGGTATGAGAAAGCTGTGAGGAAGATGAGTGCTGCATCTGCTAACTGCGGACCAGGATCGAATGCGCATAACAATCTCTGAGTACTGTTTGATCCTTAAGTATAATCCCGTCGAATTTTTGCGTCGATTTATTACCGTTGACGTGGATACATCACTATACCCCTGAAACAAAAGTTCGATTCAAACAATGAGTAGCAGCCGGTTGCAGTGCACCGAAGAAAGCAAAAGTGGTTCCATCCGCTAAAACGGTTATGACCACCGTATTTTGGAATGCTCGTGGTGTTATCATTATAGATTATCTGTAAAAGGGCAAAAAAACAGGCGAGTATTACGCGTTGTTATTGGACTAGGTGATTGAAAAATCAAACTATAAACGAGCGCATTTGGCAAGAAAGAAAGTGTTGTTTCATCATGACAATGCGCCTGCTCATTCATCGAACATTGTCACGGCAAAATTAAATGAATTACGATTCGTAATGCTTCATCTTCATCTGACTTTTTCTTATTTCCAAAGTTGAAAAAATGGCTAGGTGGAAAGAGATTTTCATCTAATGAGGAAGTGATTGTAGGCGTTTGATTTGTTCTTTTATAGTGAAAGAATTAAACAACCTGTACATCGTTGGAACAAGTGCATCGAGTTAAAAGGGAACTATGTCGAAAAATAAATGTAAAAAACTTGAGTAAGGTAACTTCTTTTGTACTACGTACCTTAGTTTTGGAGACCACCCCCGTATTTATAGCCATTAAGACAACAAGTGTTTTATAGATAATTTAAAACTGAGCTCGTAGTTTAACTCTCGCTCGCTCCTCACTCGGATTCAGTATACGGGTATTTTTAAACTATAAAATACGTGTTGTCTTCAAGATTTTTTCTAAGGCTAACACAGTATTATTCAAAATACTCATATTTCTTTTAAATGATTGCGTTTTATGAGAAATAATATTTCAGGTAAAGTAGTTGTCTATGGTGGTCACTGTGGTGATATATCAACAAATTATGAAAAAATTAACAATTGGTTAAAATCTTTGAAAATATTCCGCCAGAAATATTAATAAAAAGGCCAAGAATTGCGAGAAATATTGTTGCCTATTAACTCCCAAATCCTTTACAAAAAGACTTATTTTAATATTCAACAATGAAAAAACTGAAAAGGTATTAAGGAAGTAACAGAAAATGTAATTCTGATTTACCTTGAAATTCGGCTATGTTCAATAGTAAAATCTTTCAAAATCTAAATTTTGCGCCTTTAAAACCAAAAAAATTGTCATCATCTTCCTTGTGGACGATATATTCCATGCTGAAAGCTACTCTAAAGGCAAAAGACGACATTTATATCGAAGATTGTGGTGCAATTTTTCCTTATTTAAAAAATTTAAATGTTGGATATCGCTGTAAAAGATCCAAAGTTCTGACATGGCAAAAGATGGAAAGCTGTTTAGAACATGTAAAAGGTGGTGGGTGTTGGCTTGTGAGGGTCAGTAAAATGGCATGGTTCGAAATGTTTCTTTCTTTTTGATATCTATTTTCATAGGTTGTATTTTATTCGGAATTGCGCTTGTTTGCCGAAAAGCTGACTTATGCAATTTGAATTATAATGATGTACAACATTTTGGGAATATTTTTGCAGTTTCCCAATCTGTTGGGTAGAATTTCAAATAAAATTGAAACTTTTTATAACTAGAAACCCCATATAGCACCTTGGGTACATGTTCCACTGTTGTTCCGCCACTCTTGTTGTCAACGCAGGTACTATATGGCAATAAGTTGTATCTAATTTATGCTGTAGGGGCAGATATTACCACTCTTAAGCAACACGGTAGATGGAATTTACAAAAGCAGCAAACACTTACATCGAGGAGCCCTTGGAAGGAAAAAATGAACGTTTTTGGTGATGGAATGGTAACTAAATACAGTGAAGCAAAGAATAAATATATATCATCGATGGAAATGGGATCAGTGGTACAACAAGCACGAAGATATACTGTTCATCAATAGGTGGCGGAAATATATATTTTCTTAAACGAAATTTTAATTTGTATATTAATTCCAAACATGATCAAAAAGTACTAGGGTTACTATAATTATGCAGCAGCGTACTTTATAAAGTTATAAAATGTAATTTGCGATGTATTTGTATGTTGTACAATTTTTACAATCGCTATAAAACGTAGTCTTTTATGCTTTTTAATGCCAAGAAAAAGTTGACGTTCTATGAGAAGAACCACTTGTCCGCTCTAGAGCGATATACTAACTTTTTCGCACGCTAAAACGTCAAATCAGATATGTTATAACTAAATAACATTTTAAATTATCATCAACGCAAACGACGAAATTTATAGTAGAGTACTAGTCTTCCATGAAAACAAATGAACATTTACTTTTATTTTATTCTAATTAAATATTGTTAAATAAAGTTAAATATTTAGAAATTGGTCGCAATAATGCGATTTCAGAAAAAATCGTATGTGTAATACAAGTGCACGGTGACATTGTCACTGTTCAAACCATTAAATAAAAAAAATTGTATGGCCCTGGTATTTTGCGGTGCGGAAATATGTTCAACCTATTGAACAGGAATTTTGAATATGCCCCGGTATGTACGGAGCGACAGTAAATAAACCTTATATTCGCTCCTAGTAATAATATATAAGAACCTAAAACACGGGTGTCAGCTCAATATAAATAGAATTGCATTAAACTTCACCTTCTAGAAATAAGATCTAATTGTAAGAGCCGTCAGCAACCACACATAAATAATTACATTCTGTAAATGAAGTTTTGCCTTGAAATTAAATAAGAAAATAAGATCTAAAAATATTCATGAACATTATAATTAAGAAATCATGTTATAATAAATTACAGCTATTGCAATATAAGAATTTGCTGATATGTTAGACTACAAAACAAACCTAATCAAACGGAATGTCCAACGTTTTACTTTGGCAGTCATATTTAGCATGATGTCGATCACAATTATGCCGACATATGAACTCGTATCCATAGAAATTAAGTAAGTTAAATTCAACAATACACAGGAATGCATTAAAAGCATATTTCAATGAAGACATAAAAATTGATCTTTGTAAACTTATTACCATCACATGACCAACCAAATTTGTATATAAATCTCTACATAGTAAAATAAAAACATTCGGATTAGTAACTTGAGTCAATTTTCGTCTCTAGTTGTCTACAATTAAGAGATAAATCTAGCCGTATAGGCTGACGATCAGAGCGAGGATAGCAAAACACCTACGTCGAGAAGTCCACAGCTCCACCTGACTTTGACAATACCAGTTCAGGTCGTATTATTCTTAAAAAAAACAAAAATGAATTTCACGTTAATTAGTTTTTTTATAACCGCAATACCACAATTAGCAAGGAATATTATGCAGCACTCCTGTTAAGACATTGGGGAGAATAGACATGGGAAACCAACCAGAGGCATGCTCACGACAATGCACCTGTGTTAGCTGCTCGAATTACACAATTACGCTTTGAACCCTCCGTCCAGGTATGGTCCCCAGGAACTATGCTTATTGAGAAATTTAAACAGGGACTTTCGAGGATGCCATTTCAGTGACAACGAAGAGGCGAAGGCTGCAGTTCCGGTACATTTGGAAGATATGCCGAAGGAATATTTTTTAGAGGTTTGGATTGTTACTGAAACGAAGTAATAGATGAATTGATGTCAGGGGGATTATATTGAAAAATAAAGTTTAATTGTGAATCCATGTCAATTTTTTCTTTTTGGCGTTACTCTCATAAATTTGGCTATTTAAATATTAATGTTTAAGAAAAACATCGAGAAAATATTATTAAATTTAGTTGAAGATACAATTATTAATATAAATATTTTTAGAATTCATTGTTTTGCATCGTAAAAAGATTTTACTTTCAACTTTCAGGTAGGCGATTAGTAGATGGCTCGGTTCAAACTACAAAGTCAGTATACTTTCCATTTCGCCCTCCTTAACATTTACCGGCTTTTTTGTTTTCTTTAGCCCATTGCACAAATCGGTTTATAATATTTTAGATTTTGCACTACATCTGTAGCCTCGATTGAAGAAACTGCTCACTTACTCCTTAGGGTTCGCATCTCTATAGCTATCTCGGGCATACTTATATTTTATTCGTAACGGCTACCATGCCTGTGATACCTATCGAAGTTGTTACTTTCCCACCAAACACAACTTTAAAACTGTAGCCGATGAATCGGGGCTATTAAAAATCTAATGGGGCTCTATTAGAACAAAATTATTTTAAAAACAATTAGAACATTAGAAAGCAAGGAGTTTCTTTAAAGACCTACATTAAGTAGGAATAAGTGAGATGTGCATGTCAAACTGTCTAAAGTACCCCAGACTGGACCTAATTGGATCCCACATTAGTGAGATGTACTCGAAGGTAGATTAAAATGCACATCTAGGAAGCTTAGTTAATGCCTGAAAACTATATACAATATAAAATGCAATGCGCTATTTATTGCCATTTATCCGCCATTTATTGAGTACGCCTTACTGATGTGGGATCTATTAGAACCAGAGTCATAGTGTATAGTTCTCTTTTGTGTGCTTAACGTCCTTATGAAACTCCTGCATATTTATACAAGAGATTTCTTTCCGTGAGAAGTTGATTTTCGCTTACTTACACATGTATACATTATTTATTTATTTAGGAAATCCTCATTGCATGTACGTTCTATCAATGTATGGCGCAGTCTGTTATATATTGCATAAGTGTGTTTGTTTATTTGTTTTGTGGCTGAGACTTCGGGATGCGGACACTCCCTTTACCTTCTTCAACTAGAACTGTCATATAGTCATTTCGTTATGCCTACCGGATTCCGGAATTTGGAGGAGTTTCATCGCCAGTAGGGATTTTTAAGGTAGAAACCATGACATTGACACGGAACCCACGAGTGTACTTGATTATCCGAGAAGAACGCATGTTTTCTAAATTTTTCTCCGCTGAAAAATTTACTGACCTCGATCGGGCTCGAACCTGAGTCCCTTGGGTAAAGCGGAAAATATGATAACCACACACCCATCGGGACCGGTTATATATTCAATAAAACATTGAATAATCTGTGTTTATATATGAATACTTTGTTTCGCTGTTATGTAGTTTTATGTAAAGTTTCATTTGCACTTTATAATTTAAAAATCCCTAATACGCCCAGATCTATTAAGTATGTGTTATTTTAATTCGAACTTAATTCGACTATATCTTATCAAATAATTTCTATATGCGAATACAGCGAAAGCAAAATGGGAATAATAATATGTATAGTTTAATACTGTGAATTTTGTTTATTTACGTAGTGAGAATACGTCGAGTATAAGTGATTGATATTGTTGTGGTTGGTAACTTGTGTTCTACAGTTCTTGCGCTGTATATACCGGCGTAATGTACTTGTATGTATATTCGCTTGATTTATTTTGGCGATAATCTTGTTTATAGTGTCAATGATAATTTATAGTTATATCTACATGATATTTTAATAAAAGTCAAACAAACGAGCCTATTCCTTGTTATGTTGTATGTAAAACATTCTTCTTTATTAAAATTGCAAAGCTTAGCACGTTGTCTCGACAAAACATAATATCTTAAAATCCCCAATCATTATACTTTTCTTATATTATTTAGAATCGTTTGTATTCTTTAAGCTTAATTTTAATATACAAGGTGTGGTAATTTAATTTTTGGACTGACACTGTATCAGTAGATTCACGTGAAGTTAAACCAAAAGGAAGTCAGCTTTATGAGGTGGCGAAATGAAGATCGAATGCCTATTCTTTCTACATAGAACTCTAACATGTACTTATGTAAGTTGTCATGGTCCAAATAATTAAATTTTGCTGTAGCTTAAAGAAAAATGCAGCAGAATCTTATCTAAGTTCAAAATTGTACATGGTGATAAAATATCAAGTAAAACTAGCGGGCTTGAATGACTAGATGTTTTAAAATGGAACGTGGGGTAGCTCAGAATCAATTGCAAAAGATCATGAAATTGTGGTAAAGAATGGACGAATGAGAGCAAATAGTTTAAAGACTAATCAAGAGGCGGTTCAACAACTTTTACGCAAAAATTTGGGAAAGAGAAAGACATGTCAAGTTCTTCTTGCGCAATCCTACGGATGAGAAAAGCAGATACACGTCCGGGCTTATCAATACAAGGTAAACTTTCTTAATTGCAATGTCACTGGTGTCACAAGTGTTGAAGTATGACCTGAGACAAAACTGTAAGCATGCGGTGGATCGGAAGTTCGTCACTAAAGCTCTAGAGGTTTCGACTGCAAAAATCAAAATTATGTTGATTGTACTTGTTGATAAGTAGGGCACGATCTACAAAGAATTTGTATCTAAAGGAAAACATTAAAGCGATGAAACTATTACTACAGCCCGAACGAAATGTGGAGAAAATAAGAGTTAATATTTTTTACCCCGTACTGTACTGAGTTTTAAATAATTTTTCATGAAATTACTTTTATTGACATCCTCGCATCATATACTTTCCTAATCTGGAAACTGTCCTCAAAGAGAAACGATTCGAGTGCCTAGAAGATATTACGAGAAATGTAACCGCCAAATTAAGAACAGATGTCTTTGTTACAATATAAAAATCTTCTGATGTCTGTTTTCACGGTGAATGTATATATAGATTTTTCATTCAACCTATACATATGATGACGTAATTTTCGACCAGCGCACAAAAATTGATCTACGGGTGTGACCGAGGGACCGTTAGATTTTCTAGAAGTGCTAGGACGCCATTATTTTATAAATTTGTATTGGAACAAATGCCGTTTAATAGAGTTTCTTAAACATCCAACATTGTTAGCGTCTTAGTTTCGTCTTAGGGTAGCCTTTATTTTTATTACATTTAATTTTGTTAAACCACCTGTTACAACTTTCGGAAGTTTTTTTGAATCTAAAGGTCTTGGCAATCAAGCTTTGTTCTACCATTATTTAAGAAGAGTAATATCCCAGATATAACGTTTATACTATTCCAGATAATCAATCCTTATATTCATTTGCACGTAGCTAACAAGATGTATTTCTATTCTAGATTGACCTTGATTCTTAGGTCTTAATCGATCTGAAAATAGCATACTATATTAGTGTATTAGATTACTATATAATCTAGACTATATTAGATTCCAATATTAGATCCCTTTCTTTTATTCTTGTATCTGTAAACTGTCTCGTGTGTCTAGTTTAATCTGAAGAACGTGAATTACGGGACCCTAAGTTAAAAGAATTTTCTTTGAAAGTTATTCAAGGAACTCAGCTTAACGTAGATAAAGATCAGTAAATTTATGTCTGTTAAACTTTAAAGTAAGTATTACCGTTATACAAAATGTTCTTAAATCTGTACTTAAGCAGTTTGTACTGCCGATCTATATATTACTTGTTTAATTAAAACTTATGTTATTTTGCAAAGCATGCGGCATCATTGTACACAGATAATTAATGAATATACACGAACTTGCAGACTATTGCGAGTAGGCGTAACACCTTTAAAAACTGTTTTTAAAAACTTCGCAGTTACAGTCCGCGTGCCAAGAGAAGCTTTTGATAGCTGAAGTATGTAGTGGGGGGTATCATGAATAATAATAATAATAATAATATAGTTTATTGTGGAATCACAAAAGGACGAGGTTCATCAAATGATGGTCTTCCACCCCTCCATACATAAAATCTATTTA
>JAHWXV010117915.1:0-15643 GCA_024586415.1 Phrixothrix hirtus
GAACATATGCGAGCACATCTGCCAGCCAAACTTAACAAATGTGAACTTAATACATAGAAATGAAAGTTAGAATCAACGTTATAAGAATGCTTGTTTAAAAGCCTTCAATGCAAATATTTGATCGAATAAAATTTATTTGGAAACCTTTTGTTATTAAATATTAAATTCCCTCTAATAATAGTTTGATAAATACTGTTAATTAATTATTGAAATAGCAAATAAGTCCTAAATAGTTCATAATTAAAAAGAAACCGTTACAATTGTTTTCTTTGTTTCCTATCCTACTTTTGACATACGTCAAACAAAATTTTGGGATTATATGAACTATATTGTTTTGACCAAACCATACTAGGTAAGTAGTACCTTATTTTTTATCATTGCTAAATTCTTCAAGATTTCGCCCTATTTGTCGAATCTTCACATATTTTACCATAACACCTTGCAAGTTGGGAATTGTTTTCAAACGCGCTAAGTTAATTACCAGCAACACTTGAAGTTTGTACTGCATACCTTTTTCCCGTTCTCTGACGGGTGGCCCCCCGATTTGTTTAAACAAATATTAAACGCAATTCTTCACAATATTTTCCGAATAACAAAAATAAATCGATGAATTAAACAAATGCTTACAAGTGCTCTTTATAAAGGCCTGGAAGCTATTTACACGAATAAATAAAACGTACCGTGTTCCATAAAAAAATACTAACGACGTTATAGTTCGATAAAAGAAACCTATTTACTTTAATTCAGTACACTCCATGGAGCGCTTTATCGCAAATGATTTTTGTTAGGAGTTACTGAATTTATTCCATTTGAAAAACTCGCCGTGTATATATTTTTAATAATTTAATGTTAGTATTAGATTTAAATTAATTCTTGTTTTTATGCCATTTTATGTTATTAATCAGTATACTTGTTCCTTTTAAACTTATTTTCTATTTTTTATTGCTATTTGTTGGTGTACCAAGGAATACCAAAATAGTTAAGTAATTTCATTGACTAAAGTCAAAGGGCAGACAAGCTTTAAATACAAGTCAAGTCTGACGATTGTGAGTTTTACTTGATAAGTAGTAAACAATTTGTTACGTTTAATGTAAAGGTAACATCTATTCGTTGCTTCCTTAGGTTAAAAACCAGTTACGCTTCCTTTAATTAAGAAAACAGGTAATTTTACACGGGCATTTGGAACTAATCTTGTTTTTTCAATTTAATACACAAATTTTTCCCAGCGCGAAATTAATTGTCGTGTATATTATACAAGTTCATGCGGTTGTGCAGTCTGCGACATTGTTTATTTAGCATGTCTACACATTTTGCTGATAAAATGGGCTTCAACGGCTATTTGGATTTCTTCATCATCAAGTAGCAGTTGAGGCCCTGTCTTGTTTTTAGAGTGGATGAGATATTTCTTTGAATGCATGTTGACAGTAAGACCTTCATCGTTCAACAATTTAATTCCTACGTTCTTCAATTTTAAACATGTTAGTAAACTGTGAATATGTCTACTTTGAATCGAGGTTAAAATCAAACTACCCGAAACAGAGCAGCGCGACTGTGCATACAATAATAGTTGTAGTCACTTGATGAGCGAGGGAGGATCCGTTTTTAACCACCCAAACTTGACCTGACCTGACGTTCACATTTTTGTTGAAAATCAATAATTATATAATCAAGTTTTTGATTTGAATATGAAGCGGAGCTGTGTATTAATTATTTTCGTTTAAAAAACATACCGCAATTTTGTTTTGTAAAAATTAGCTTATTTCCCGCGCTTTGTGTGACGTCTCGTCGGTTTGTAAAAACATTCAACCATTAATTTCTGCTCTTAGGTAATTAAAGCCACCTCACCTTTGTTATGTCACGTAACCAAAATAATCAATTGAGCGCTTCCAATCAGGAATATTAGGAAGTTTAACGAAAATTTTACAGTACAGTTCGTTCGAAAAATAGGCGAATCGTCGAATTGAAACACAATGTTGCTTTCAAAATTAGTCTGTCGTTTTAAGTTCCAGGTGCAATACATTGAACTTTAATTTATTTTAGAGGATAATTAAGTAATATTATTTTAACATTAGTCTAAAGGAAGTTCACCTGTGATGTAAATATTTTTCGAATTAATGTAGTGTATAATTCAACAGATGCACAACTGACCCATTTTATTGTTAGAAACGACAGTTAATCTAACAAAAATTTGTTCATGGTAATTACGCCAAATAAATTATAAGAAACGTTATTTATTTATTTCCTTAGACTTTAACGGAAACTTGCAACTATCAATAAGAACCTTTGTCTAAAATTATGGATTCCTATAATGAATCAACGGCTGTCTGGTATAAAGGGAGAGTTGAAGGTGTCGGCATTAATGACTGCGCACATACAATTAGTAGATAGCTTTCTACATGCGGTGGTTTATAGCCTAAAGCTGCTGAGGTTTCGGTTGCTTTGCGCCCTTACAGCTCATTTAATTTAATGGGACTTTGCATGCTCTTTGCGTGCCTTTGTTATTGCTGTGCGCGCGTCTGTGTATATAGAAGAGCTAGAAATATTGATTTTAAAACCACTAACGTCTTTCTTGCTAGCGCAGATTATTTAGACCACTTAATATACATATTATATACATATAAATGAAATATCCGGGAATATAAATGACTGGAAATCTTTAGCACATTATGGTAATATTAGTATTTATTTTTTAGTACACTAATAATAAACGTTTATATTTCTATTTATTTATTTATAACAGTTTTTCAACAAGACAAGATTCTAAGTAAGCTAAACTAAAGGAATTTAATGTATTTATATAGAAAGAATAAATCTGGAACATTTTACATTAGTAAGGAATAAAATTAGTCATAATGCTGATGCAATAAATTTAAATGGTATGACTCTTACTGCAACCTTGTATTTATATATTTGTGATTACGTTATTAGGTATATGGAACATTCTGGATTGTTTCGGAATGTTGTATGGAATTCTTATTGTTTTTAATTTTGTTACGTTAGTTTAAAATGATAACCTTGCTGTTTATCTGAACTTATTTAAAGCGATCTCTGTTATAACGAAGTCGCGTTTTAGTATTATTTGTAATTTACGCCATTATACTCGTAGTTTCCGTTTACACAGAGAAGCTTCCTAAAAACAATAAGTAACACTTTAAATAGCTACCTTCTTTTAGTATTTCTAGTGAACGCTACAAAGAGAGCCATGTCTCTAACGATAAAGACAATCGTGAGGAAAAATTATCGGTAGGTAGGCTTTGAGAAACTTCCTGGTGCAAATTCAGTGAAACGCATTTAAAACAAAGCTGTCGGGATTTTAATTTTGTGTCAAAAAGTAATCATTTGTAAGTAAAATTAATCTATATATAGCGTGTGTTTATTGGTTGTTTTATTTCTTATTGCGTAGCGTATTAAAAGCACTACTTAATTTATTTATTCGTTTATTTAAAATAGCATTCCAACAATCAATAGTACTTGACTTAGTATTAATTAAAATATTAATTAAATATACATTTTATGAGTTATCAGGGCATTGTCAAAGAAATTCGTTACATTTTAAAAATTAAAACTAACTGAAAATGAAAGGTTAAGCAATAGAGGTTGTTTTTAAACCTTTGTCCATCTTGTTAATCCCTAAAGTCATTATCTTAAAATATTTGAATATTTCTGACATTTATAATCCTACAATAGATTTTTCTACGAAAGTCATTTACAAAAGTACATTGTCCTTTTACGTGTCACCCTCTGGGTTTAGTAGTGATTATATAATATTCCTAAATTTTGGCTACGTATTAAAATTGTTTAACTAACTTATTTCATTACAATTGTTTTCTGTATAAAATACAGGGTTGCTTTGAAATACTTTCAGATAGTTTAACTGCGTATTCCTTATGCCCCATACATTGACAAAAAATAATAAAAAAATTAAACAGCTTTAATTTGGGCACAATCGAATTTAGGCAATTCTTGGAAAACTTTTTGAGAACTTCTGATTTCTAATACGTATTGTCACAAGCTTTATAACAGTTTTCGGTGACATCATGTATGTTTATTCCAATATTACTCATGTTACAGGTCATTGCAACGTGAATCGAATTACATTCCGTGTAATTGAAATTGATTAAAAAACTTCATTCCGATTTATTAAATTAGATTTAGTTGTGCACGTCTTCAAACATGTTTATTATCCACTTTTCCAATGCTTTTTTGGAAGTAAAAATTATCAAAGAAACGGCAAAAACTTAGTTATTAAGAGAAAGTACGGCTTATTTTATACAACGTCTGTTGTTTATTTGCATTATTTTTAAAATAAAAGCTTTATTGAGAAAATAAAACCACATAATATCCCTTTGAAATATGTATTTGTACCTTCTGTTAAAGTTTTAAAAAATTGAAAAACAATTATCAGCTGTTAAACTTTACGTTATTACTCAATTTCGGAAATATTAAAAAGAAAAATAAAAGGAGAATTTTCTTTTGACTGGTAAACAATCTTTTAAAATTAAAAAGGACTTACCTGAATACTTTACGGTAATCCCAGTTCGTCTTGAAATAACTGTATTAAATTTAAATGTTATCACTAGTTATTATTTGTTTGTAAATTAAACTATCACTCATGATTTTAATACAAATCCCGAATGTAATTTTTTAAGAACGCTTGCATGTAAAAATTAGGCCAATTATTTGTGGTGGTATATGTCAAGCACCCATTTATTAGTAAATAAACAGAATGCAATTCGATATGCTGTTTTAATTCGTTATTTCAGCAAATAGATTCGTAGTTTTCTTGACTGTTTGTAACGAATTAATTGTAACAAATTAATTGTAACAAATTCCAGCAGTTCATAAAATGTTTTTATGTGCAACATTTTTCAAAAAGGGCTTGATGGAATTTAATAATCTCAAAAATGTCTCTCTTCTAATACGTAGAGCTAGCCGATTTAGTTTCAACAACCATTTCAAAACAACCCTGTATAAATTCTTACCAGACCCATTTTTTTAACTACAGTTTCATGCAGTGACGTCGAAATTATTTTTAAATAGCAATCTATAATTTGTGTGGCAAAATTATTTTGTTTTTTCTTTACGGTAATATGAAAATCTCACGTTTCTTGAAAAAATTTTTAAGAAATTTTACATTTAATGTTTAAGGTTGCTTTAAATGTTCAAATTTTAATCTTAAAGTAAAGCATTTGTAATATATTTATGCAAACCGTCATAAATTCTTTGAAAATGATCTTTTGTTAACATTGAAACATATCAGGAATTTATTAATAAATTGTTTCAAATAATTGGGTTGGCTTGAGGATATTAATTTGTAGAAAATTTATAGAAAATAAAAAGATCAGCCAATTAAAAACTAATTTATAGCACTAGGTGCCTGATTTATTGAATTTAACACCAACACAACTTTCTGTTGAAACTAATACGATGTTTATATATTTCTATTGTCTCTCCTTGATGTGGAGAATAATAATTAGAAACTCGTGCTAATATTTCCATTTTACTAAATTCCATATCGTCTCCTTAATACTACCATTAGGTAACCTAAAATTAGTGATTTTTCAGAAAGTGAGTTTTAAATTTCTAGAAGCAAAAGAATAGGTTGTAATCGGGTATCGGTTTTATTTTTCTGATACGTTATTAGCAATTGAAAGAAGTTTGAAGCTTTTTATACTCACATGTCACTTTTTGCAAAATTTTTGTTTAAATACAAGATATTCAGTTATAACATTACAAAATTTACAGTAAAACCAAAAATATCTAGTTTCTTATTTTAGTAATAACTACAATTTTTATGAACTAAAAGTAATAAGCGTACATATTAAGCACTTGTCACAGTCTAAAAATCGTTTAAGCCCTAGGAAGGTTTGTCATAACTTTCAAGACGAAGTTTTGCTACCGGCCGCTACTAGAAGGTCAGTAGGGTCTTTGATAACTAAAGTTTTTCAGTGACAAATCACCTTGAAACGGGTTCTAATACATGAATGTCGTCGTAGTAGGTAATAGAGGGCGCCACTGGCTTATAATTGAGAATTACTGTCTTTGACCACTAACCTAGAAGAGATTAGAGCAGATATTGGCGGCAAATTGCATAAGAATTGCTCGGACAAAAATCGAGAGATATGACTTAATAATGAAGTTTGAACGAGGCTACGCTACTGAATGATATAATTACTGCATTAATATTTACATGAGCATGGAGATCGCCAGTACAAACTATTACAATTGCTTACCTTAAAGTTATCTGAAAAATAAAAATGTAGCTAACATATTGAAATAATAGAATAAATATATTTAAGGAGTATAATAAATCAATTTGAAATATAATGCGTCACAAATAAAATAGTAATGTCATAATCGGATTTAGGCTGTACAACATGTACATGAGCCATAATTTATCAAAAAAATTTGTTATGAAATAGTTTTTGTAGGATCCTGCGTGTTAAAAAATATTCTCTAATTTACTTCGGACTATATTTAGATATTAAATGTACCGAGGTCACACATATGTATTTTTAAGAGTGAACCAAAACAACTTATGAATTCCATACATATAGGTCATCCTGTATATAAATTATTGACAACTTTTCAAGAGTTAAATCACACGTAAAGGTTTAAAAAGGTTACTATACCCTAACCGAGATTTTTAACGACACAAAAATTATTAGCAGTCTAAATTTGAAAGATAAACTTAATTTCACAATACAGTGTTTTCCATTAATGGGTGGCAACAATCTCAGAGATGCAACTGCTTCCAAATTTACGTAGTTTAAATATGCATAAAAAACTTACATTGGAACAATGGCGAGGTTACAAAATTTGTTTGACTTCCAGTTCTTGTTTTATAGAACCTTTCTGTTTAATTTCGAAGACCACCTGTTATTTCTAATAAATGAAGTAAAAGTTAGCAATTACTGGACTTAAAGGAGAGCCCATTGCAGCACCATTTAACTGTTCAAAAATTCATAATTACATTGGAATGGGAATTCTTTAGGCAATACTTAAAGAAATTAGTTATATCTTTCTGGAATTAATGGGACTTTGGCAAAAAGATAAATAGCTTCAAAACTGACTAACATGTGATTTTCATTTAATTTAAAGATTCCCAATTAACACGATTGTGCCAGTTTGGGCCATGGCGAAGCAAATTGTAAGAAATAAGTACTTTGATTCTAAATCTCCAAACATTGATACCAGTTCTTACTATTTTACTTATCAATCGGTCCACAATCCAAATAAAGTTGATTTTCTGGAGGAAATATTATCGAATGAATTTGAAATGAAGAATCATGAAGAAATAATTTCTTCCGCAGAAAATTCTATCTGTGAGTTCATTTCTGTTCAAGGATCGTCAATATTTACCAAAACTTTGATACTGCTTACTTTGTTACTCTGTCTACTAGTTTAGTTAAGTACCATTGACTTCGACAACATCTTTGTTGTCAGTAGAAATTACTCCTCTTGGTTCTGTGCCTGCTCCGCGTGTAAAAAACACCAGTAAAAAGTTAAGGAATAAAATTTGTGATCTTGTGAATTTGTTGTAAAGACAGTAAATGAAATATTTCAAAAAACTCTTTTCAAGCAGTTTTCGAAAAAGCGATGTGGCTTGTCGAAGTTGCGAAGGTGTTATACACCGGTTACCCGCTTGAGTTGGATACTGGCGATTTGGTTGCAGACTTGCACTGCTAAAAACCAATTTCAATACGTGAAATAACAAACTTTATCAATTAAAAGAATTTGCATACGAGGGGCACTATTTATATTGTGAGCCTAATAATAAAGAAACAGTAATTCATCATTGAAAATTGATTTATTGTTTTTCAAAATATTCTCCCTTATGATCTATGCACTTTTGCATTCTTTCGAACCAATTGTCAAAACATGTTTGTCATTCTGTTTGAGACATCTCTAAAACATGGTATTTTAACGCATCGGCGGCTTCTTCTCCAGACGAAAACCGTTGTCCACGCAATTTATTTTTGACGTTCGGGAACAAAAATAAGTCATTGGGTGCCAAACCAAGACTGTACGGCAGACGTCCCATTAATTTGACTTTTTGAGTGTTCAAATAATCGGTTGTTCGATGAAATGTGGGAGAGCTCGCATTGCCGTGATGTAGAATGATCCTACGGCGCTTGTTTGTTTTCCTTATTTTCCTGAAAACTTCCCGCACACAAATGGTGGTGTACCATTCAGAAGTGACCGTTTTACGTTCAGTAAAGGCATTGTTGCCACATGACCAGTTTTTCCGAAAAAACGGGCCATTTGTTTGGAAGTGCTTCGAGCGCGAACAACTTTTGTTGGGTTTGGTTTATCTTGAAACACCCATTCAGTCGACTGGTGTTTACTTTCCAGTTCATACGCGTATATCCACGATTCGTCACCTATTACAATATTATATATGTCTTTTGAAGCACCGCCATTGTATTTCGTAATCATTTGCTTGCACCAATCGACATGGGCATATTTTTTAGATGTTTTCAAATTATGTGAGATCCAACGAGAACAAACCTTTTTCACGGTTAAATGTTCATGCAATATTTTATATATGCTGGTCGAACTAATGTATAAGGTTGCCTCAATCTCATAGCATGTCACATGACGATCTTGCATTATCAGTTTTTGCACATCATCAATGTTTTCTGGCACAACAACTGATTTTGAACGACCTTCGCGACTTTTGTTGGTGAACGAACGGCGGCTACGATTAAACTCGTTATACTTGCTTGTCAGAGTGCCAAGATGGGGCTTCATCGCCAAAAGCGGAAGTATGTTGATCGATGCACTCTTGTCTAAATAATCCACGTCGAAAGTCGTAATAAATCATCGCACAAAATTTTCACAAGTTAATTCCATTTTTACGCTGAGGCACAATTTTCAAGTCACTATAAACACCACTAATCACGCTCAAAAGTCAAAATGTTTTGAATAAGATTATGTTCAAAAATGTCAAACTTTCTATTACAAATATTAGATGGTGTCTTAAACACGCAGTGTTACCAAGGCTCACAATATAAATAGTGCCCCTCATATCTAACGATTTCATATTTATTTAAAACTAGATAAAAGGGTAAAAAGTAGTTTTACAAAATCTTTCCACTTTAAGCAAACGCTTTGACCATGGGGAATGATTAATAAAAATATTTGAAATTGCCACCTTGCTAGTAAAAACAACGGAAGAGGTGTATTTGCTTTATCACAAGTTTACGTAATCGGTGAATGTAATTCACTATATAAGTTAAAAAGCATTCCAGATATAGATATTTAAATCATGTCTAGGATTTGAAATAATTTTTAACATTCCCTACGTTCGGCTTTAGCTAACTAACGTTGGAATCTAACGTTTTAATTAGGCTTTTAGTGTACGATGGAGTCGAACTTCTTGATTAGGTATTTATTGAGTGGACACTCGTGTTAACCATCAAGGGTCTGTTTACAGCAATAGGTAAGAAATGAAAAACTTTGATTTCTCACGATTTATGCGTTCTTCGTGTGTTTTAATTTTTCTCTAATAATGTAACTATTTGCTTAGCTTATTATTGGAAAGCAAGTGTATAATTGAAATAGCTAGTTTACTCATTCCTGAATGTTGTTTCTTTTAGGTTAAGTGAGCTTTTATTATATTTTAAGAAATATTTCATTTGTTTATCTTAGTATTTTTAAGCACAATTCATTAAGTTGTTTTATATGGGCTAAATACAACAGCAGGTATCCATATTGTGATGTGATGGCATTCATTGAGGAGCTACGCTAACAACTCCCAAGACGACTTTCGTCAACACTTGCATTATCGTTATGTAATTTTTATCTCTTTGATCTCTAAAAGAAGCTATAGAAGGGGAACGTTTTCTATAACGAAGTTGTAGTGTGCAATGTGCCCACGCAAGTTTTTATGTTAAGGGCATTAAGAAATTAACACAAAGGTGGAAAGGGTGCATACGTACCGTTAGACGGACAATGTGTTTAAACACAAGTGTTCTCCATATAGTTTTAAAAAACTATTGACGCTCAAATTTGAACTATCCTCGCAATCACTAATATAACCGCTAATAGCTACATGTATAAAATAACAAACTATTATTATCAAGTAAAAATATTTCGCAGTTCAATGCGAAACGTCCCATAGCCATCTCTAATTCATTCTTGCTTGTATTTTTCGCGGTCACAAAAGGCATTTCTCCTATCACATCAATTGTAAAAATAAATTAGACTTCTCTTGGACCCTGCATCCAAGGACGCGTGTTCAAATCCGATCGAGGTCGGTACATGTTTCAGCCGAGAAAAATTTAAAAAACATGCCTTCTCGGATAGGGAAATGAAATCTTGGTCTCGTGTCATTGTGATATTTGGCATGTTAAACATCCCTACTGGCTCCTCCAGATTCGGCAAAATTTCAGTAGGTATAGTGAAATCACCACAGTAGTTGAAGCCAAGGGCTCCAAGAAAATTTTCGCATCCGGAAGTCTCAGCCACAAACAATACGAAAACAACTCCTGTTTGAGATTATTTAATTACGAAAATATTCCAAGTACACTTGTACTAAGTTAACCATTTATGTCGTGGTTTGTGTTATCGCTGATACTTCGGGATGCGGAATTTTCCCTGGCCCTCATGGACTAGAACTGTTTTATTGTCATTTCGCCATGCCTACTAGAATTTTGCCGAATCTGGGGATTCACCGCCAGTAGGGAGTTTTAACATGCCAACCATCACATTGATGTTTTTAAAATGTTTCTCCGCTGAAAAATTTACCGACCTTGATCAGGCTTGAACCCTTGGATGTAAATGCAAACATGCTAACCACTACATCAATCGGTACCGGCGATTTTGTGCTGACTACTATTTTAAATACATAATAAATACATAAAAATAATGAACCATTTTTTGGCAAATTAAAGAAAACAGAATAATGATGAATATAAAAATAATAAATAGCTTTTAAAATTGCTCTAAAAGAATTTTTGTAATTTCAGTCAATTTAGTGACCTTGATGCTTCACAATTAAAAATACTCACTGTATATTGTTAGCTGTGATTATAGATCTTAATTTAATTTATCAAATATTTCGCCCTTTTAAACGCTCTATAAAGTAGTTGTACCTATTATTTTCTTTGCTACTTCAATTAAAAGTGCAACAAAAAAATTACTCATTATTTACTTCATTTACTTGGGGAAGTTATTCTAATGAAATTGTGAAACTAACTCTTCAGCACTTTATCCATTGTTTTAGCTTTTTCAAAAATAATTTTTCATTGCATAAATAAAGGAACATTAGACAAATATTTAGACGAAAGTAATAACATGAATATTTAATATTCTCAAATGCCGTTTAAAAGCTGTAAAATATTTTCAAAACTGAAAAACTATTAAATGAGGAAAATAAGGGAAACTGTAATGTTCTCAGGTGTTGATGACACCCTTCATTACCTAACTTGAGTGTTGATTCACACCTCCCAATCATAATTTAATTTAACGCCCTAAACTTAGGGTACAATGAAGTTTAGAACCCAAAGTAATTTGTCAAATTCGATTTTAACAATTTAGCATATTATTTTTACTTATGATGTTGTGTTTTTTATTAACTTTCCTTCGTTTTAATTTTGAAAACGACGTCTCAACTTGCCCAAATAAATTTAATCGAGTTAACAATTACTTCCATCTGCGTGAGAATAATTGTGAAGATTAAGATTATTATTTTAATAAATAATTTTAAAAAATACGAAAAGAACACGAAAAAAAGTTTAAAAAACTAACTACATTTTTTAACACCGTTTAGAGAATATAAGTTTTTTTACAATGCTGATGATGGCCTCATGACGATCGAAACAATTGTCAAATTGATTATCTTAGATTAAATTTATCTAATCGGGCTAAACGTTTCTAATATTCCCTATTCAATTTCGTCCAAATTTCGTGACAACATGGAATTGATTATTTACTTTATCTTGTCGTAATGCGTTTAGTTCTATAAAAATAGAACACTCGTTATCAGTACACAATGTTGATAATTTAGGTTCTTTTATCTAATTCTAAAAGAGCTCCTGTTTTTATTTCATTGTGCTTAATTTAGGCCAGAATTAAAATTTTGAATATTGGATAACGAATTTTTAATAGATTCGTTATCTAATATTGGATAACGAATCTATTAAATATAATGTATAAACAGCGATGGAGATTAGTCTTTGTTTACTGTGCAACGAGGCTTACAAGTTTGAGTAGAAAGTTTTTAAAACAGAATTCGATTTTAATTTATGACGCCGGCTTGCTATCAAAGCTTCCTTACTGCCGTTCTTTCCCGTTCCCCGTTGAGTAGAGCAATTGGATTTCCGATATTTCTGAATCTTCCTCAGTTTGATCGATTTACCTAATTAAATTGGTTACGTTCGTGTAAATTTGCCACACAATTTATGTCATTGGAAATGTAGGCAAAAAAGTAATAAACATTTTCTTAAACGATATACCATGTCTATGTTACTTCAAAACGCCTTTTGTAAAAAAAAAGGTTATTGTCAGTTTTCTTTTAAACCGCAGTTAGAGTAAACGGATATAACGTAATAATTAAGGGGCATCCGTTAGCACATTTAGTCTGATGAGCTGGAATCGTATACTTCAAACTAATCATTACTAAATTTTTTTCATATTTATAGTTGCAGCCCTACTGCTTATGCCTTGCAATATCTCTCTGTAATTAAAAACAATTCAAACAAGACCATGTGCGGTTTCAACAAAGATTACTACTCTGATATTTTTAGGAGGACTGTTTTCCGATATTTGGGCGTAGTTTCTTGTAGCAACAGGGGGTTTAAAATTATAAACATAAACAATATATACATAAAAATAAACATAAATTAAATTCAATCTAACCTAGGGGATAAGGGCCACAACGCTTTGAAAGTATATTGAAACTTGATGGGAGTTTTTTAGGCACGGCTATGCGTAGATGATATTTTATGACACAATAAATTAGCTACAATTAGCGATAAATATGATTGTGCTTACCTTTGACTACAATCAAGTTATAAGCCAAACACGGAATTTGCGGTAATAGATAATTGGCAACGAATTATGGATAGTACAACAGTTTATGTTACTGTATAAATTTTTTTAGTCTATTGGCGTAAAAATTTGCATAAACAATTTTTATTTGAAGTATTGCGAAGTTTTCTGTTTGTATATGTGTTTATTAATGTAAGATAGTGATTTATTTAAGAGATACTTTGTTTATGTACTTAACAAATTTAAAAACCTTGGCAGTCATCTGAAGTACTCTTTTAAGCTTCCTAATGTCTAAGACAATCTATAAATCTCATAAAAGAAAAGCACATTAAGTAACAGTGAATGTAGTTTTGAACGTGGACAGAAATAATAAATTAGGGAGATATAATTTACCTTAAAAATAGAAACTATTCTTAAATATGTTATTCCCTCAATGACATGTGGTTAAAATTGGAATGTCGTCTAGACATATTCATTTGTATAGTATCTTGTTAAAGTTTGTCGGTGGATTTTAAAATCACCCTGCATATGTGAAAATTATATTCCCCATACAATTCAAAAACGAGACTAGGACATCTTAAAAGGTAATTTTATGATTTTTTTAAAATTTACAAGTCTTGTCGTATTATACATTATACGGAAGCTGATCGAAAAGGCTGTAAGTACTACATTTCCCAGGACTTATTTCGTTGCTTTCTGAGAATATAATAGACGTACCAGTTTCCGGGGCATATATTTCAATCACCAGTTAAATTTATTGTGTAGATATTTTCCATGGAAACCATTGTTAATACAAAATTAACACATTGGTAAACAAGGTACAATAAGACTCCGCTTAACGCGGAGGATACGTTTCAATAAGTTCCAGCGCTAGACGAAACAGCGTTAAACAAGGTTATCTTAACACGTAAATAATGGGGATAAGTGAAACAGAACAGAGAATAAGGAAATGTATCAGTCTTTTTTGTTTTATTTTGTAACATTTATTGTTAACTACTTTTTTATTACATTAATTACAGACATATATTCTTAATATCGATTTTTATTCATAAAACATTCATGAAAATCAAAAAAAGTTCGAGTAAAGAAGTTATGTTTGTGATAACAAAGGTACTTCGTCATCTTTTGTTTTTTTGTGAAGAAGTCATCTAACGTTATTTGCCTTTTCCTGTTTCGTTTAGCAAGCAGTTGTCGATAGCAAGACTTCGTCTTGGCTTTGAACTTCTATCAAAATTTGAATCCATAATTTCTGTTATAGTTAGTTGCTAAACTTTTTTTTAGAAAATCTGTTGAAAGTTCCTTTTGCTCCTCATCTTCAGAAACGCTAATTTCGTCATTTTCTTGCACTTCTTGTTCTACTAATTGCTTAAGATCGTCGTGGAAAGACTTCACCAGTTGCAACTTGTAATAATTCTTCAATATCCTGCGCATTTATATTATCCAACCCTGTTTCATTAGCTAGCTTAACAATTTTTCGACATGAACAATGGATTCTCTTGTAGCTCCGGACATACATTCTTCCATACTCCTTTCAAATATTTTTCGGTCACCTCATTCCAGGAAAGATTGATGTTGTCTACAGTATCCATGATACTGTAGTTTTCCAAAAATCTCTAATGGATTGTTTATCTTCTCCAACGGTTTTATCTATCAGTTGTCAGGAATGTCCGCCGCAGGTAATACGCTTTAAAATTTGATATCACGCCTTGATCCATTGGTTGGATTAACGAAGTTGTATTTGGCGCAGGAAAACTACTTCTATTGGAATGCATGTTGTTAAGTCGGACATATGCGTTGGATGACTTGGGGCTTTCAGTGCTAGTTTTTTTAATTCGCAGTAACATTTAACATTTAACCAATTCTGAAAAATTTTCATAGTGATCATAGATATTTTATTGGACTCCCAAATTACTCGTAAAGATGATTTTGAAATTCTCTTCACTGCTTTTGGGATTTTAATTTAAAGTTTCGATTAGCGTTACCTCCCAGTAGAAGTGTTAAACGATCTTTTGCAGCTTTAAATCCCGGTGCTCGCTTTTCTTCACGGGATAAAAATATACGTTTTGGCATTATTTTCGAAAACAGACCCGTTTTATCAATATTGTAACGAAAATTAGAAACAATAGATATCTGATGGAAGATTCTAGAAACATCCAGCACGTCTTTCTAGAATAAAATAGATGATGTAATCACCAAATGACTCATTGCAGTAACCGATATCTGTCAATTCAATTAGGTCAGCAATGAGTCATAGCATTGTATTTTGTTGCATCATTATTATGACTAATTTCTTATTCTACACTATTCCATAACAATCTAGAAATTATCCTTTCTATATAAGCAGTGGATTAATTCCCTTAGTTTCGTTTTTTTTAGAATCTTGTACTATTCATTATTGATTGATACATATATAGATATAAATATACATAAATAGAATTATAAATGTTTGATGTTGGTGGTGCCCGAGTGTGTCAGTGCATTACATATACTTCCTAGTAGTCGTGCCACGGGCAACTACGTACTGGCTTGCAGAGTAACCCATTCATGATAGGGAGCTTAGTCTGTATAGAATAGCGTTAGGCATGCTTGGGATAATGCTGGGATTGTGGCTACGCTTGTAGCACGTAGGCTAAATACGTCAACACTG
>JAHWXV010117960.1:0-10590 GCA_024586415.1 Phrixothrix hirtus
ATATATATATATATATATATATATATATATATATATATATATATATATATATATATATATTACAGTTTTCTAGATACCTTGAAAAAATTAACAAGTTTTTATCTTTCAATGAGCTTTATATCCTAGTAAGTCCATATAATTAATAAAATTTGTTTTGTTTATGTCCTTCTGAGAAAAAACCTTTATAGTGGTAATAATATAGATTTAAATTAATGAATTGAAATATTTCTTTTACTTTCTAGTTTAAACAAGGGCTATTTAATTTGAAACAGAAAGCATTTCAACTTAGTACTAAAAAGGAAGCGATTGCAATTTATTTGAAGGAAATGCAAACTCCAGAACAGCAAAGAGAGATTCTTGTACATCAGGTAAACATTATTTTTATCTTGCATACAAGAAAATATTTTATGAGAAACATAATATGCATCTTCACTATTAATTTTTAGGATCATTATTATTTTTAGGTTCGAGATGACAAAATAGATATAAATGCTCTAGATAAAGTAAAAACGTCTTTAGATGAAGAATATGGCAACAAAGAGGAAAAATTAGCAATACTTGAGCATCAGTTAAGTGAAAAAAATGCATCCCGTTTAAAAAAGCATAAGGAATTAAGAGCCAGAGAGGAAATTATGAATGCGTTTATTGATAACTTTGAAGAAAAATCTAAGGAATTACGATCACGTCTAGGTAAAGTTCAACAGGAAGTACTTCAAATTCTTGAATATGGGACAAATTCTGTAACCGATTTAAATTTTGAAGAATTGGATAACATTCAAACTAATCTAAACCAATCATCCATCGAAAATTTAGCAAATCAGTTCACATTATTATCCTCAAGACTTGGAAGGGTAAGAATTGATTCACTAATAAATACAGTGCTATCAACAATGTTTAATGATAGCCGTTTAGACAATCAAACATGCAAGGTTATTTTAAAACATACCATAAGCTTAGACCATACACTCGGGGGTAGTTCTAAATCAAGAGCAAGGAATTCCTTGTTTCCAAGAAAAAATCCATTAAAATAGTGCCAATGAGGTTTGACGATCTTTGCAATAGCAGAACAGCTAAATGTGTCATTTTAAGTAAATAAACTATAAATACATGATACAGTTGTTACGTCATTCTAAATTACAAAATGTAAATAAATCGGGGAGATCATTTCATTTATAAAGTTGTATATAACGTTAAATTGTCAGGATTTTTGAGTTTTATCAAACGCTCTTACAACTAGAGTTAATGTTTTTTGTTATCGAATGTAAGGTAAATGTTTTAAGTTTAGTTTTAGTATTATTGTCAATTTGCACTAGGGGTACATTCCAGATGTTTTATGGCGGTCAAGCTTTGGTTTTAAAGTAAAAATTCATTTATTAGTGCAGTTATAGTTGTATAGACTTATTTTAAGACTGATTTCATATAAAATAAATTTATTAGAAAGGCAAGTGTTTTTCATAGAGCTTATTTATTTTGTGAAAATGGCGAGTTTACCTGTGAGCGATAAGATCAATTAGTTTTAATGTGACCTTTTGGCGAGTCTATTTCCTTAATAACTTGAGTTATTTGAATTGTTCTAATTGATTATTCAAGTCGCTTTTTATTTATTGTACTATTGATTGCAGTATTAATTGATAATTTGTTACTAAATAAATTTCTATAAATTAAACTGCAAACACTTAAATTAGTACTTAATTGCGTAAAATTACAACGTATAAAATGTAGTTCATTGAATGAATTTGAGATAGGTTAATGTTTACATCAAATAAACAATAGCTGTAGTAGTTTGATATTGAAACAGCATGTTATATCCTACGATACGTAGATGATATTAGATTTTGCCTAGACATAATAACATAATAAAAAGTTAGGTCTCTACAGTAACCTGTTAAAGTTTGTTGGTGGAGTTTAAAATCACCTTGTATATGTACGACTAATATTAAGGAATTAGGGAATTTTGAAGTAAGATTATTGTAAATAATCGTAATATAAATACGGAAAGATTAACAAAAGAATTAGTTACAATTTTAACAAACCATTTCAGTGCTTATGATTTTTTCTAGAAGCATGTTTTTATTTCAATTTTTAGAAACTTTTTTTAGGATTGTAATGCTTTTATTGTATTTATAAAACAACTGTTAAGTCCTACCTATTTGATTTTGGCATTAATTTCATGTTGTTAATTCTATAGAATGTAGTATATATTATTAGTGTCCTGTTTTACTATGTAGAGGTGTAACTCTAAGTTTTCTTTGCCATTTTAATGCACGTCGTGAGTTACCCTACTCTCAGGGTGAGTTAAGGAAACCATTTTATTTTTGTGTCGTAGGCGATAAAAATATGTTTGAGGGATAAAGGTAAAATCACATATCGCATATCTTACTTTAAATTATTTTATATAAAAACTAAGTATCATTCTTGAATATTTTTTAATAACCTTAACAAATTTGTTAAAATAAAAAAATTCTCAAGTAACTCCAATGTCAATTCTTATAAAAGAATGACCTCACTACAACGTTCGATGATTTCAATTATAGTGTTCTAAATTTTAAGGATAATAAAAGAATTAAAGTCAAATCCTTTCATTATTATCCTTTAGAAGATCTATATTTATGTCTATTTAATTCAAATAAACCAATATATTTTCCGCATCCTATATATTTCCATAATGTTTGAATTGCTTTTGGGATTCTTTCTTTCGGTAACGTTTAATTATCTGCTGCTAGTGTTAAGATGGTTATTAATTTTGCATTAATCGATTATTGGATTATTCTCCCTTCAATATCATCTATATTAACTAAATGCTAAAGCTGTATATATGATTTTTAGTTAAGGTCTTATAAAGAAAAATATAAAACCGATCTGGATGCGCTGAAAAACAGACGTCTCTCATTAGAGGGTAAAATTGTATCCTTCAATAATCCCGAAAAAGTTAAAGAAGATTTAGAAGCAAATTTAAAATTTGCTACTGTTAAATGTGAAAACCTACGTCGCACTCTTACTACTACAGAAGCTGCAGTTGAAGAAATTGAACGTCACACTTCTGAACTTGAAGTAAGTATATAAAAATTTTAATAATATTAAATTAATCGTTTTATAACTTAGTTTATATTAAGCACTTATACATATTTATTTCACAGCACCAGATGTACAAGGTCAATCCTAACTTTTGGTGAAATTTTAACAGCACATAGTATAAGTGCAGTAAAGAAACGTAATTTTGAAAAACTAAATAAAAATTTCAAACTCACCTATTAAAAAACCACAATTTCACATGTTTAGAATCACTCGTATTTAAAGGTAACGCTGATATTTGCTTCTAGCACAAACTAAAGAATTAGAGAAATATGTCATATTAAATAATTAAATTTTCCTCAAAAAGTCACAAATTAATTAAATATCAAATTTATAATTGCCAAGGAAGGAAATAAAATAGTTTGTATGCATTATAGAAGTAACTAGGAAGACCTAAATGATAAATAAGCTGAAATTAACTTCAAATGTGCAATGTGATACTTATTAATAATTCCCAATATTTATATTTTTGCTTACGTGGAGATTCCCAAACAGTCTGTCTATTTTTATTTTTTTTTATCCTATATGAAATATACGTAAAAGAGAAGGTATTTTTTTCGTCCAAAATTTTCTATGTGGAAATTTTAGCGAAAATACACGTTTTCGGGTCTCCTAAGTACAAAAATCATGTTTTTGGAAATTGGTTTGTGTGTGCGTGTGCCTGTGAACACGATATCTCGAAAATCAAAAGTCGTTGATCAACAACATTTTATAATTAGTTTGTATCCATCCGGTTACGTGACCGCAACAATTTCGCTAAAATCAGATAACCGAAAGTGCCACTTTACTCTTGCCATTTCTTGGTTTTTCGAAATTTTCTCGAAATCAATTCTAACAAGTCTTTTAAATTTACTATATTTCTCAATCATTTAATGCCCTTTCATATAATCTAGGCGGTTTCTCAGAAATTTTTCCATAAATCGAGTAACCGGAAGTACTTTTGCCATTAACTCTGAATAAATTAACTATGAAATTAAAAATCTTAGCTAAATGAAAATTTATATTTAATGTTACAACGACTTTTGGGTGCAAAATCAAAAATTTGGTTTAAATGGAATAAGTGGAAGTACCACTTTATTTCTGTCATTTTTAGATATTTTTCGAATTTTTTCTTTTTCGCCGATTTTATTGAAATCGGCTATGATTTTTTTCAAACTTAACTATTTGATTCCATTTTATATTAACAAAGCAGCTTCTCTAATACATTTTTGAAAATCGAATAACCGATAGTACTTAAAGTATTAATTGTGAACAACATATCTCAAAAATTAAATATAATAAAACAATGAAAAATTCTATTTAAGTTTTCGATCTTTCGCAAACGAGACTGCATGAATTTAGTTAAAATCAAATAACCAGATTTGCCATTTTATTCTAGTAAGCTTTAAGTTTTTTGCGATTTGCTATAATAATGTTTCTAAATCTTGCTAAGGTTCTTTTGTATTTGATGCCCTTTGATGTGAACTTAGCGGTTTCCCTGAAAAAATACGTTGAAGCGAATCAAAGAGAAAATCTCTGGAGTTAAGCAGCATTTTGTGTGTCCAAAAACTGGGATAGGTGACTATTCCAATTATCCTTCCCAAAATAAATGTAAACAATATTTTAATCATTCGTGGACATTTGAATATTTGCAAATTTATATATGTAAGAGAAAGTCGTGCATTGCCTCACACCGGATTATTTATTAGTCTTTTTAGGCAATCTCGTTTAGAATTTATATAAACAAAAAATGTATTTTGCATTTTATTTTATGATTATATACCAACTCTTTATCATTTCACGAAAGAATTTCGTTACACCCTGCATTCTACTGACTATATTTAGTCGTTTATTTCTAAATATATAAAATATATAAAATTAAATGGTATACTCATCTAAACTAAACTGTATTATATTTTTAAAATTAGTACATCAAAGCAACTAAATATCTCGGTACTGTATCAAAATCTCACTGCCTCAAAAGCTACGTCAGAAGATTTTGCTATTCGTGCAGATAGCAAATAGTTTTCACATATCCAAAAAAAGTTTGTAGTGTTTTATAAAAATTAGTTACAGTAAATTCGCAATTAACTGACTCCCGATTATTCGAAGCTACGGATTAACCGAGGCACACTCATTCTACAAAAAAAACAGTACCTCTCTTGATACAGTTAAACGCAAAATAGATGCACCATATGTTAATATTAAACACTAAGTATACTATGTACTACATGTTTCACAGTACATTATATACACATTAACCTCGTTATTAACATTCTAAGCGATTTTAATATACTAGTATGTACTAAGTTAAATACTTAGCGAATCTTGTATAGAGTATGGTTAGAGCAGTATGTAGTTGACTAGCGTGCGATTTCTTAGTCATCAACGTTGAATAAACGTTTTTAAATTCCAACAAATAAGAATTTTGTTATTGTTTTAGTTATTGCTTCACGTGATACAAGAATGAGTGCTAAGCGGAAAAAAGTTGGAAACAAACTTTAATACAATTAAACGTTTAGGTAAAGGGGCGGCTATAGGAAAGGTAGCTGCTAATTCAGGGATGAGAGAAGTAACTATAGGTAATTGGAAACGAAAAATAAGTGAAAGTGAAAAATGGGTTAATCAAAGTATTAATGGAGGAAGTATACGGGCAATAAAAGCCATAAGGAGAGGTTAATATGAAGATTGGAAGCTTTATATCTATGGTTTTTACAGCTGTGAATAACAGGAGGTCAAGCTAGTGGCCCTATAGTTCAAGCTAAAGTACTTAATATTGTGAGAAATCGCTTAGATTATATGAAAGGCCATTAAATATATAAGAAATATGGCAAATTAAAAAAATACTTACAGCCAATTTCGAGAACATATCAAAAAATTAAAAAACGACAAGGGTAACGTGACACTATCGGTTACCCTACTTTAGTGAAATTGTTGCAGTCGCGTGCGACGATGGATACAAACTCAAATATAAAACACACCCATACACTCACACGCGCACACACGCACACACGCACACGCGCACACACGTACATACGCACACGCGCACACGCACACACGCACACAAACAGACAGACAGACCAGTTTTCAAAAACATGATTTTCGTACTCAGGGGATCCGAAAACGTGTATTTCAACTAAAATTTCGACATCGAAAATTTTGGTCGAAGACAATACTTTCTCTTTTACCTATATTTCATATAGGCTAAGAGAAAGTAAAAAAGTATTGATGTTTGTAATTTTTATTAATCAATAGCATCTTACCAATAACCAAAATTTTTTAAAACTTAAAAAAGTCAAAACTAACCACAAAATGTTGTTTTCTTATTATAGTGAATTGATAAGAACACTTTTAATGAAGTTTTCATCAAGTTGTACGTCTAGTCTTATTTCTCAATAATACAGTGTACCTATTTTATAAGTTCAAATTTTTTGACTAATGGTCATGTAACACACATTATACTTTAAAGTCTGCTGTGATTAAAAATTAAATAAACATTAATTTTAAATTGAAGTGCTAATAAAAATTATCATATAATTCGAACAATAAGGTGAAAATGTAAAATGTTTTCAAATGCATTTATGCATTGATGTTTATTTTATATTAAATTATGATGTTGCGTATTTAATCAAATTTGGTATTTGCAAATAAATAACACTTACAAACATTGATTGATTGTAGAATAGCAATTTATTGATCCCAAAGTATAAGTTCCCTCTAGCATATAATGTGTGTTTCATGTTTAGGTTAATATATGTGTAGACTCGCACTTTTAAAATGGACACCCTATAAAATTACTAGTGCACCAGTCAATTATAATTGGATTATTTAATTTACATATTTTGTAATTTAGAATTTTTATCTGTTTCAGTTAAATTTAGTTAACAACCATTTGTATAATAATATCCTGGATTTACAAAAACAAATGGAGATAATCGAAAGAGAAAATCAAAGTATGGAAGTGGATTTAAATGATAATGTGTCAATGGATAAAATTGCTAAAAAATTACAGGAAATAGAAAATATTGTGTCAAACAGAAATGAGGAGTTAATAAAAAATTTGCGCTCTAAAAGGCCAAAAACTAGTATGCAGGATATTATCTGAGTTATTAGAAATTGTGATTTCTATGAATTTAAGTAAAATTATATTCTTACAAAATTTAGATTAAGTAAAATAAGAATAATTTGGGTGAATCGGATCAATTTCTTAGATTTTTTGAAATTTTTTACCAACCACTTGATAAAAGGTTACCGAACAATTTAGTTAGATGGTACTGCAGCTTATCCACAATTACGACTAAAACACTTTTAAATTTTTGCAATATGGCATTTATATGTTTTGTTGAAAATTGATCTGTTTCACTCCAGGTTATTAAATGAAGTAGATCAAACTTTTATTTTAATGTCAAGTGTTTTCAGTTTCGATATGGCGTGAAGTGGACCATGGAATTTGTTCTTAAAGATTTAATTGATAATAGCAGATTAATAAAAACAAAATAATTATTTTTCCATTTTCCATTTGATAAACATTGTAAAACTAACAAAGGAACATTACGTTGTTGAAAAAATTAAACTAATTATAATAATAAAAAAACTAATATTAATAGTAAAGAAAAGAATGATTGAGCTAGCTAATAATAATTATCGATACAAGTATCTATAAATCTTTTCTTCATATTGTTCTCACTGGAGGGTTTTCATTTATAACTTGAACATTTTACGCTGAATAAACAAGTCAGTGTCCTTTCTTGACAGCTTTTTTCTTAAAAATCGTACAATAAAAGTGTTATTTGATTTCTTCTGTTCAATTTCTTCAACAAAAAGTCTAATTGATGTTAGGTAATAAATTACATTAATACACGGACAACAATTCTGTAACTTTCTTTATTCAAGACATTCTCTCGTTCAAATGGTACAATTTAATGGATTTTAAATCCGAATTTAACATTTTTCTCTGCTCTGAAAGTCCTTTTTTTAGCAACCAAGGAAATTCTCTCTTGGGCAAAACTCCTTCGTTAGCATTTTCAATCTGGTAACGCATTTCGCCAAGTTATTTTTAAAAGTTTAAAATAGGCAGATCAAGCGGTTAGTGTGCATGAATGGTATTTGGAGACAAGAATTAGAAATGAAGAAGTGGCTAGACAAGTTAAGGTCTAGTATTACCTTAAACTCTAGTAACCGTCTAAAATAAGTTAGTCTAATTTTGTGAAACCAGACCGCGAAGATTCAGGAATCAAATTAATCGGATGCATTGTGGCTTTATTTAGCAGCATGTATTCCACTATTTATTGATCCTGTATGTGTATTTTGTCTTATACAGGGTGACCCGAATATAAGAAGCATTATTGAAGGCACGTGTACACAATTTTTTTGTGAATGCAAATCTGTAAAAATTTGTAATCTTATTAAAAACAATTTTTTTGTAAATTTTCGCGTGCAAATTTATCATGGTTACGGGTCTGTGTGTAATTTACTATGAAACTTACTTACAAACATAAATACAACTTTGTTTTTATTTTCACAGTGTCAGTTTACATTTACTATAAATTTACTTCTTAGAGTCAGGGTCGTCAGCTGTTTTAATAAAAAGTGAATCAACATATTTCTTTAAAATCATCCAAATTTGTTTTTACTAACACTATTGCTTATTAATTATATGTTATTTATAGATTAATTATTATAAAACGTACTTGATACATATCTGAAATTTACATAAGTTTGATCCATAATAGTTAAATTTTATGATATGTACAATTTAGATATTTAATTATTTTCACAAAATTTAAATTATACACAAAACAAGTGATTGTAAATATTAATATATCAAGATATTTAGCAAAAACAATTTAACGCCGTGTTAAAGCGTTTTTCTAAAAGTGAAAATTATTTAAAAAATGTTTTTAAATTCAATAATACAAATATATATATTTTGAAAATTGTATCTAACCTTGCTTTTATTTTAAAGAAATTATAAACTTGCAGAATTAACAGATCACTAGAAATTTTAAGGAAGAAAACAAAATCTTCTATTTTAAACGGTAAGCAACATGGCGTTCAGCTTCGGTCAGTGGCTAAATATTTATAACTAATCAACCATGTCTTGTTGAATACAGCAGTCCAAGTTAAAACTAGGGGTGGGCTGAAAACTTTAATTACAACTAGAAAAATATGCAATTTATATACATAACTTAAAAATGTTCTTTGTAACGCATACTAACAGGTGTTTGCTGTTAAATTAATGCTCCCTATATCTAGAACACCTTGTATATTATATACATTGGTGAAATAGCACCTTCCGCGTTAGCAGCTACTATAACATTTATGCTACTCTTTGAGATATTTAGGCGATTTCCCAGAAAATTTCCCGTAAATCACATAACTGGAAGTACTTTTACCGTTAACTCTGAATAAAATGACTATGAAACTAAAAGTTCTAACAAAATAAAATGTATATACCATGTCATAAAGATCTGTGTATACAAAATTAAGAATTTGTGGTTTTATGTGAACCTAGTGGTTATCCTGGAAACATACGTTGAAGCATGTTATCAAAGAAAATCTCCGTGGTTAAGCAGTGTTCTGCGTGTCCAGTAACTTGGAAGGGTAACTGTTACAATTATCGTTCTCAAAATAAACGTAAATAACATTTTAATTATTTGTGGACATCTGCATATTTGTATATCTATTTACGCAAGAGAAAATTTGTGTTGTCTCACGCCAGATTTTTATACTGAAAATTCACATTTCTCGCAATCAAGTAAATCTAGTTTATTTTTACTTTCTCTTATCCCATGTGACATATAGGTAAAAGAGAAACATTGTCTTCGACCAAAATTTTCGATGTCGAAATTTTAGTGGAAATACACCTTTCGGGTCCCCTGAGTACGAAAACCATGTTTTTAGAAATTAGTCTTTGTGAGTGTATGTGTATGTGTGTATGTGTATGCGTATATGTATGAGTATGTGTATGTTAATGTGCATGTGTGAATCTATGTATGTGCGCCAGTGCGCGCGCGCGTGTGTGTGTGGGTGTGTGGATGTGTGTGTGTGTGGGTGCGTGCGTGCGCTCGTGGGTGTGAGTGCATGGGTACGTGCGTAGGTTTGTGTGTGTAAGTGTGCGTGTACGTGTGTGTGTGTGTGTGTGTGTGTGTGTGTGTGTGTGTATGTGTGTGTGTGTGGGTGTGTGTGCGTGCGTGCGTGCGTGCGTGCGTGGGTGCGTGCTTGCGTGCTTGTGCGTGTGTGTGTGAGTGCGCGTGTGCGCGTGTGTGCGTGTGGGCGTGTGGGCGTGTGCGCGTGTGCGCTTGTGCGCGTGTGCGCTTGGGCGCGTGTGCGCGTGTGCGCGCGTGCGCGCGTGCGCGCGTGCGCGTGCGCATGTGCGCGTGCGCGTACGCGTGTGCGCGTGGTGCGTGCGCGTCTGCGTGCGCGTGCGCGTGCGCGTGGTCATTTTTAGATATTTTCCGAATTTTTGTTTTTCGCGATTTTCTTGAAATCGACTACAACGATTTTTTTAAAACTTAATAAATTTCTTGGTTACTTCAT
>JAHWXV010117967.1:0-18817 GCA_024586415.1 Phrixothrix hirtus
TTTATATATACTGCTATATATGTAAATTAGGAAAAAAGAAATTGTTTCCCCTCTTTAGATGCACGTATTCTGCAGCTTCCCCTAATGTTATATATGATAAATTTGTGGAAAAATGAATATTTATAACGGTGGAGGCCAGGACGCCTGCTCTACATGGCGGAGGTCACAACTTAACAGGTATCAATATATATACATATATATATATATAATATAGTAAATTATATTATGATGTAAAACTTAGTGGAAAATTTTAAATTTTATAAGTAATTATTGCTACCTCAAAGCGCGTACTTAAGTGAAACGGACTTTAGATATGTTGTACATAATAGATTATGATTTTTGTATCTTTCGGAGCACGACATTACGATTTCGGTGATGCAAAAATTTCACATTTTGGCAAACGTGTCGTCTTTTTCCACGCCCTTTTCATAAAATGGCCAATTTCGCTTCTTAGACACAGCATATAAATAAAATAATTTTTTGCTATACTATGTAATTGTGCACCTATCTATTATTATCATTTACATAATGTATTATTCATTTATTTGTATTTTAAATGCCTCATTTAATGTAATTGTGCCACATTCTTGTACAGTGTATTAAAATTGTTATGATTACTGTAATAAAATTTTGATTATTTTAATATTTTTGTGTTCTGATGTTTCCATTTTTTTAATAACTGAAGAATTTAACAAGTGCAGTGATTTCTTTCGATTAAGCAATTCTTTAATTGAAATAATTTCTAAATTTTGTTAAAGTAATATATCCTTATTGCACATTTATTGTATCCTGCATAAAATTAATAGTGCTTGTTGGTAAGGTACATATAGGTATTATCAACAAACAATACTTATACCTACTTTCCTGACAAGCACTATTAATTTTTTGTAAATGGCACTAACTGTATAGTAAATATGTTTTAGAACAATTTATATGTATTTACACGTAAACCTAATATATTCCTCATGAGATAATTGATCAATTACTTGATAATAAGAATTGTTTGCAAAAACACAATATTAATCAAATTACAGCAAGTTAAAAATTTTTAATAAGAAAATATTGGCTTTTGCTCAATACATTACTTTGAAAAAAAAAGTAGATTTAGTTACCAATAATAAATCTATAGGTATTGCTGTTCAATATTTCTTTATATCAAAAACTTGTTAATTTGTCAGTTATTTATGGTAAAAATTTAGTTTACATTTGAAAACAATTTTTTTACAAAAGTTTAAACAAATGATTTGTTCCATGTAACAAAACAAGGATTTGTTTGATACATTGCGGATTTATTGATAGTAAATGAATTATTCTCTCAGTGTGTAGTTGAGTTAAACTTTTTGTATTAAAATATTGAAATTTAGTTTCTGCAAATTTTAAATATAACTCAGTTTGCTTCTTCTATACTGATGCAGGTTACAGTCACATTAAGTCGTAGATCCGAATTTTCAGGGTAGAAATACTGAGATACAGCTATCTCAATGAAAAGGTAATTGTACTACTTAACTAATATAGCTTTTATGATCATTATTATGTAACCTGGAGTCCCTAAATTGGCAGATAAATAATGTAACGTGTCACCTACATACAGTTAATCTACTTGATCCTTTGAGTAAATACAAAACAATTAACAACGATCTTTGGGAACTCGAAAAATTGTCACAATTGGTACTATATCACATCTAGCGTACTTTAGTAAGCTTCGAATACAAAACTTATGGTTGGCGCAGATAGTGTAGCTGATATTAGAGATAGAACTAAAGTTGTTAGTAAGTACTGACAAAATCTGAATACAAAATTTAAAAATAACTTAACTATCTGGCAAGAGGAAGATTTTGCTAATCCTTTTACCTTAATAAATATTTTATTTTACCAGTCATGAATTTAAAGCTTCCAATAACTTTGTTGTATCTAAAGAATATGAATACAATGTTTAGTTTAGTGTTTCTTTCATAATTTTAGTATTTCTTGGAACATACTAAAATAAATTTCTTTTGATTGTTTGAACGATAACCTTACTACAAAAAGCTTTTGTTTTACAATGGTTTAGGGTAAATTGGCTCGTAGTTGGTAGTGGTGCGATAATTCCATGATCTTTGATTTCAGTTTCCATTGACTGACAAAATGGGAAGCTGATAACCTCTAAGCTTAGTTCGACAACTAATGTGTTGAATACTATAAAGGAAAATCAAAACATACCGAAGAAGATGGTGCCCTAACTGTATGTATATAATGTATTATATTAGGAAATTTTCTAGAAAGTCATTAAAGATGAGAATATTGGAAATTGATAATATCAGTAGGTTACACTTATGTATATAATGTATTATATTAGGAAATTTTCTAGAAAGTCATTAAAGATGAGAATATTGGAAATTGATACTATCAGTAGGTTACACTTCTAATGAACTTATAAAGCCAATAATGCTTGATCATATAAGCGGAACTCATCTAAACGTCAGAGACGACGATACTGCATATTTTCCAATGACTCCAATTTCTCAACCAACGGAACAGTCTATGCTTAGTATAAACGTTTTGGGATGTTGAAAATCTGCTCTCTTACAAGCATTATAGGCGACAATATTAAATAAAATGAAATTGGTATGATATTTTCTACCACAGAAGTATTATAGTTTTTTGAACAGAATATCAATAAAAATACCTAGGCGGATATATTAAATACTTTTCTGATATAAAATTTAATTGATATGCCTTTGGGCGATAGATAAAATATATAGCTTCAACTAGATGGTAATTCTTCACATTCAACTACACTTTTTCGATAATAACGAGATAAACATCAGCCAGAATGATGAATGATGCGCTATTGTCCAGTACATTGACTTTCCACGAGTTTAATCTTACAATAATCGATCTTTATTTATGCGGTTACCCTAAATAAAAGGTTTATAAAAATTTCTAATATAATCATTTAGATATTTTAAAAGTATGGATATAAAACTTGATTGGCAGTACTTCTATGCAGCCCATACAAGACGCATATAGATATTTTTTTCTCCAATCGAGAGTAAAATCCCTCTTTCCCTGGCTATTTAGTGACAGTAAATTGCTACCTTTACTGCCTAGGCAGCAAAAAAAATTTTTAGTGGTAAATCTAAAATCCTAGAAGTTTACATGAAATATTTGTACAAGATAGTTTCAGACCGATAACGAGACTAGCATCAATGACTATTATTAAAATAATTAGTATTGGTGGTTCACTTTCAAACCAGTTTATTCAAAAACGGCGAGGCCAATTTTTGTGCCATTTTAACAGCTTATTAGTAAATTATTTGCTATTATAAATGAGAAGTTTCGTTTTGTTACCTTAAGCGATTTCGTAAATGTTATATATTGTTTACAAAAATGTGCAATAATTTGGTGTGCTCTCAGAATGCTTATTTTAAAAAGTTTATAACATTGTTATTGGTAAACAAAAGTTAACAAAATTGGAATAGTATACAGCTCAAACCTTGGGAAAGAGACAGTGTATATTACAGTTTAGGAAGTACTCGTAGTTTCTCTATTTTTTACAAAAAAGGTAAATTCACTGCAATCCGTTATTTATTTTAGAAATTGAAAGTTTCCTTTTTTATAAGATGTATTAACATTATTTGAATACCAAAAGTTAATTGGTTTTTAAGAAAGTATTAAAAGTTGTCTTATAATTGAAAGTGAAGTAGTTTCCTCCGGCGAAATGTTTACCGAGCGCACTTTTGCATAAACTTTTTTATCTCTACAAGTCTTCACAATTTTTCTTTTAAGTAAATATTTTCTTCTTACGTGTTAATTTCTCTACCTGCATAACGAGTAGAAAGAATATTTTGAATATCACTTCCAATGAGCGAAATAGGGTTGTTCGCAGTTATTGATTGTAATTTTGTTAGTAATAACCTGATAGCATTATAACTTGTTAAAACTATATAATACTGTCCATTTAACTATATACCCATGTATAAGCCGCTTTGGATGAATAGTTCTTGTGAAATTAATTTTTGAAATTCGACATTCTTAAAAATATCAATGAAAAACACATCTTTTAGAACATATTTTGCATTTACCAGCGAATGTAGCTTTGAAGAATTTTGAAATTCAGCATGCTTATACAAAACTTAATTTGTATCAAAATAAACTTAGCTTCATCTAACTCGGTTTATTAATTTCTGAAATATAAGGTTTGAAAGTGAACCGCCAATACTTATTATTTTAATAGTGGATCTGTTGTTAATGACGTATCGGTCAGCTACAAATAAAACAACAGACAAGATCTTGGCTAAAGTATTATTTGTGCGCCGGATAATACTACCACGTGATCTCTAGTTCGTTATTATGCCCTAAGAAGGATAGTATGCTGGAAATAAGTATTTTGGGGGCCTTCTCCTGAAGCTGAATTCTATACACTAAAGAATATGCGGTAACATTTAGATTTATGGCAATGAAATGAAGGTTCACTATGATGTAAATGTTAAGGCCGAAGCATTTCAACCAAACCGTCTGCTGTGGTTGCATCTGCCAAGGCAATTCCAAAGTTTACAACCCTAGTATCCCTGGTAAGTCCCGTATAAAGGTATATCACGGATCAAGAAAATAATATACAGGATTAGGATGTTATTCTAAGAAAACCCTAGTGGTAGATATGAATCATTTGGTTGCCTGCGATGTAGCACGGAGGCATTCAGACAATGAACAACTAGAGATTCAACGAGAGGTTACATGTCAAAATAGATAATATGGAAGTCAGGAGTAAAGAACTACAATTTGCAGATTTTATGCCATCTTGTTCTGTATTCCACAAAGCCCAATAAGTGTTACCACCGACCCATACTTAAACCTTTCCGACGTATCATAAAAGTGCCCTTTTGTTCATTTTGTTACCAAACGTCCACGAATGTTTTGCGATGCTGCTGCACAACTTAATAAGCGGTACGATGGTGTGGAAGAGGTGCTCCAGCAGGGACTAGGTATTTGAAAGGCGCCGTCACCACTAGCCCATGCGAAGCACCTACCGCTTCATTACGAAAGTACAGCCACAACACAATTTACGTTATGAAAATCTTTGAAGACGTTATGGGACTTAAGGAAGAAATTTTGGGAAAATTGTGATAGAAAAGACATCCTGTGAAAAAAGAGAACAGTTAACTGATAGTGTTATATGGACTTGGGTTGTGAGAATGAGTCACATTGCAGGTTTCGGCATGGATCGCGTGATCTAACAATCAAAGTAGGAGCAAGTCAAGGAGGATAGAATATAACAAAATTATAATAGGTCACCTAGTGGAACTACGAGTATAAGTGATCAACTATGAGCTTAGACTAAAAAACCTAGCTTAACGTCTCGACTTCTGTAGTGTATCCTAGAAATTATGGTTTTGATATAAATAAATGGGTCATGGTCTAGTTTAGTTAATTCTCACCTAAATTATGATTTAAGATTACATTATGAATAAATATATAAATGTAGGATTAACTTAAGTTGTAAGTTGTAGAAAAATTGGTGAGATGAAATCAATAAGTGAATAACTGAATAACTTTGTTGCACTGCATAAAAGTAAGTTTGGCAAATATTAATTATTCTCCAAAAATAATTAACAGGATGATAAAGTATTGAATTTTATATTTAATATTCTGTTGCTTACAGATGTAGAAAGGCAAAATTTAAATGAAGAGTAAAAAATAAAACTTTATTTTCGCTATCGTTTTGATTCTCTACATCATGATTCCACAACTAGAAGTAAATTTTCAATAAAACATAATAGTAGATTATACACCAAGGTGTAGAAGACTATCACTACAACCCAACAGTCAAGATTGTATCCCGAGATAGGGAGCACCGAATGTTGCAAGGCGCGTTAGCTATAATGATCTCCACCGTAATGTATATGCAATTTTATCTACTACTAGCACTTTTGTTGATATTAAAGTAAAAAATCTAATAAATCCTTGGACATGAAGTTATCTGAATTTTAAATAAAAAATAAGTAAGTAGCTATCCTTCTATTGTTGACAGTTTTACTGATTTACATTATTTATGCAACAATTATTTACTTTGAATTGGTAACAGATTGTGGACTTCTCGAAATAAGTACATTTTTTTACAAAACTTGCTACTTGATTGACGTTGAAGTTTAATTGACAGGTTCCATTATTAACCTTGCTCAATAATGACCTACTTCCCACTACAAATACCTGTCAATATTGGTAACTTCTGAAGCTAGTAATGAATAAAAACTTTTATTCACTACTTTTGAAGCTTTTATTAACTACTTGGATAAACAATTTTATCCAGTACTTGCTTCAGAAGTTACCATTATTGACCGGTATGTGTCCTGCGAAGTAGGTAATTATTCACCAAGGTTAATAATAATTCATTATTAATCAAAGGTAATAAATAAAACCTGTTGATCAAACTTTAGCTGCAAAAATTCGATCAAGTACCAAGTTTTGTATAAAAATGTACTTAATTTACATCACGTCGTGCTCGCTCTGTGTAAAGACTTAATAACATTTACGGTATATCTGGCTAATTACGTTAAAAATGGTTTTATTTAGAAGAGAAATTTAGTTTTGGCAGTGAAGCTTGTGAATTTTGACATTTGATCGAAAATAAATAAAATATCAATAACTATCTGATGACAAAAGATGTAAATGAAGATTTTAGTAAACGTTTAAGTAAGGTATTACAAGTATTAGTCAGTGTAATCGAAAACATTGGAGATCTACGCAATAATTTACGATAAAATGTTCTAAAATCAGAGAGTAATATTAGAGCAATATTTAGTAATCTTCTGAAGGTTTTAGAAGAGAAGAATCAAGAAATTCTAAATTTAAGGTTCTGTTACAAAATAAGAGTATAACAAGTAATGTTAACACTATACTTTCTTGCGAAAAATCTAAATTTTATTCCGAAGGTACGAAACGCAATGAGAACTCGAAAAAATAGAAAGTCATTATTAAATCAAAAATTGAAGGTGACACGACAGATATAATTAAATCTGAAATTAAGTCTAAAATTAATTCATATCAAATTAAAGAGGGAATAAAAACATTTAAAGCTTTAGGAAATAGCAGAGTAGTTATTGAATCGGAAAACCGTGAAGCAGCTGAAATAATACGGAACAAAATTAATAAAAATTGTGATAGTCAACTAGAAGCATCTACAAATAAACTTTTAAATCCAGGTATTATTATATACAACGTTCCCCAAGAATTAAATTTTGAGAACATTGAAGTAACAATCAAAGGTCAAAATTGTGAATTGAATTTAGAAAATGATTTAATAGTATCAAAATTTATGTTACAAAATGCAAAAAAAAACATTAAAAACATGGTTATAGAAGTTACAAAGGAAACAAGATAGAAAATAATGGGGAAAAAATTGAAACTTGGATGGAATATTTGCTTTTTAGATGATTATCTTATTGTGAGTAGATGTTATAAGTGTGCTAAATACAAATATCGTGCAAAGAATGTAGAAGTGACTTAACTTGCCCCAGTTGTTCTAGAAACCACCAATTAAACCAATTTGAAGCCAACAAAGATAACTATAAAAGTATCAAAAGCACAAATTTTAATAAATATAATAAAAAAGAAAGGATTAATTAAAATCATTGTTCTCTAGGTAAAGCGTGTCCTTGCTTCCAAAATTCTCTTTGTAAATTAAAAGAAAACATTAATTATTAATAATCCCAAATTTTAATTTAAATATTTTAAAAACAGTAAACAATGCTAATCTTATGGAAGACACGGATTCAAAGATTAAAAATAAAAAAATTGTAAGTATATTCAAATGTGTTCAATTAAATACGCAGCATTCTAGAGTTGAGACACATAATCTTATACAAATTATGGATCCTTATAACATGGACTTGGCGATATTACAAGAACTTTATATCACAAACAATAGTATAGTAGGAATTCCACCAGGGTACAAAATATTTAGCCATGGCGATAAGGGGATAGAGCAGCGATAATAATCAAAAATAAATTAAGCTATGCTATGTTAATTACCCAATTATCTGATTAAGATTGCGTGGTTGTAGACATAAATTACAATAATTTAAACTACTGGATAGTTAATATATATTTTGATATTAAAGTCAATATAGATGATAGTTTAAATAAAGTAGAAAAAATTTTAGTAGTTGGGAAAGGAATGAAAATTATAATTTCTGCTGATACTAATTGTAGATAACGAATGTGGTTTAACATATTAACAAATGAAAGAGGCTGTAAAGCTGAATAATTTATCACCTTCAATGATTTATTTCTCTTAAATGCTGAAACAGGAATTTCAACATTTGAAAATAAAAGAGGTTTAAGCTGGATTTATTTAACCCTCACAAACAGTAAGGCATTCAAAGAAGTTAAAAATTGGACGACTGAAGAAATCGAAAGCTGCTCAGATCATAAAATTATTATATTTATTACTGGTTCGACAAATAACAATTTTACTAGAAAACATTGTGAATATAAATATAACATAATACAAGGTAAATGGAACATGTTTGATGAAAATTTAAGTAAACAATTAATTGAACAATATAATATTACTACAAAGAATAACATGATACGAATTGATAACGAATTAGAAAACATTATACTGGAATCATCAAATATGGTAGAAATTATGGAAATATATCAAATTGCATTACATTATTACATTATTACATTATTACATTATTTGTTTGTAAAAATACATTTTATATAGCTGTTCCACGGACAGTTAAATCAAAGTATAACTTAGTGGCATGGTAGGATAATAAATTAACAATTTTAAGGAAAAAGGTTAATGCTTACAGAAGAAAATACCAACGAACAAGGAATAATACTTATTTAAGAGAGGAATGAAATCTCAGATATTACGAAGAGAAAACAAGGAATAATACTTATTTAAGAGATGAATGAAGACTCAGACATTACGAAGAGAAAACAAAATATCTACAACAAATAAATGATGAAGAATTTAAATCCTGGAAAAATTATTGCACTATAACTACGGTTCCCATCCCTGGAACGCTGCTTTTAAATTAGCATTTGGTAAAAACAGAAAAGCAATAATTTTAGCAACTCTTCAGAAAACAAATGGACAGTTTACATTAGATTCTATGGATGCAGTGAAATTGATGATTGATCATTTTGTACCTAAGGGTGATACAGAAAATGATACTGTTTACCATAAAAGGTTGAGGCACCTTGCTAAATGTCTTCTAAATACTACTAGCGACAATTTGTTTTCTAACGAGGAAATAGAGAATGTGCTAAAGAAAATGACTTCAAAAAAAGCGGCAGGCATTGATGGATTTACTAGAGACATTTTATTAAGGGTGTATATTAACTTTCCTTTATTTATGACGGCCTTGTATAATAGATGCCTTAAAGGAGCGTATTTTCCAAAAGGGTGGAAAATTTCTAGTGTAATTCCTATTGTGAAACCGGGAAAAGAAGATTCTAATGATGTAACTAAATGTAGACCAATTAGTTTACTCAATGTAGGTGATAAAGTGTTAGAAAGGCTGTTAATTAACAGAATTATGGGATACCTAGAGAGGATATCTAAATTAAATCAAAACCAATATGGATTTGTACCAAATAAAGGAACAGTAGATGCATTATGTGCTGTTAAGCTATTTATAGGAAATAGTTTTGAGCAAAAACTTGATGTCATAATGACTAGTCTTAATGTTAAAGGTGCGTTTGATGCGGCTTTGCGGCCTAGTATTAAAAATGCTTTTAGGGAATTTAAATGTCCAAAAAATTTATTTGATTTATCAAGGAATTATATTAAAAAAAGGGTTTCCACATTAATAATAAATAACTTAATGTTTCAAGAGTTGTGAATAATGGTTGTCTTCAAGGCTCATGTTGTGGTCCAGGGTTCTGGAATATTTTGTATACTTCTCTACTTGATATAAAACTTTCCAAGTATACCAAAGCAATTGCATTTGCAGATGATTTTATCACGTTAACTAAGGCAAATGCACCTATTGAAATTGGGAACAATATAAATTTGGATCTATATGAAATTATAAATTGGGTAACGAATAATAAATTAATTTTTAATGAAAATAAATCTAAAGTGATGTTTTTATCTAGAAAATATCTAATAAGAAGAAGAAAAGTTAGTGTACATTTAGATAATAATTTATTGGAACAAGTAAATGAAATGAAATATTTGGGTATCTATATTGATAACAAATTTAAATTCAACCAACACCTAGACTATACAGCTGAAAGATGTTTGAAGATGATTAACATCTTAGTAAGCTCAGCAAGACTCAAATGGGGCTTAGGTCATGAAGCAGCGATTCTACCAATTCTGTCCTATGGTGCAACCGTATGGATATCATCCATGAATTATAAGAGGAATCAACAAATGTTTAAAGGAGTACAAAGAATATTAAATATCAAAATAGCAAAAGGTTTTAAAACAATTTCATATGATGCATCCTATGTAGTAACTGCAAATGTACCCATTGTAATCAATTTGCAAGAAATTGTTAAAATTTCTAATATGGTAAAGGCACAAACAAATAACATTAATAATGAAGACTTTAAAAAGCAAAGAAAAGGGTCAGTGAAATGTGTGGAAAGTAGAAGTTACAAAAAGTGGGAAAATGAGTGGAGTAGAACTGATAAGGGTAAAATCACTAAGCAGTTTTTTTCCAACGGTAAAATCTAGAGTTAGTAAAACAATAAAATTAACGCCTAACATAACAACTTTTCTAACCGGTCATGGAAAATTAAACAGTTATTTTTACAAATACAAAATTATAGAAAGCGCAAAGTGTAAATGTAAATGATCAGAATATTGATCATTTAATTTATGAGAGTCCCTAAACAACAATTCAAAGAACTATTCTGATTAGTAATATTAATTCCGCTGGCGCAATTTGACCCATAAACAAAGATAAATTCCTCAGCAAACACAGTTAAGCATTCCTAGAGTTTGTAAATTTACTTGATCTAGACAATTAGTGTTAGTTTAAGATTATAATAATTGTTAATTTTGGCTTGTTATAGTGACAATCTGTCTATTTGTTATTATAGGCGTGTAGTATATGTATATGTAGCATGTTGAAATAAAGTATCACTAAATTAAAAAAAACACACTCACACACACTCTCACACACATACACACACACACACACACACACACACAGAGAGAGAGAGAGAGAGAGAGAGAGAGAGAGAGAGAGAGACAAGTCAATTTCCAAAAACATGGTTTTCCTACTCAGTGAACCCTAAAACGTGTATTTCGCAAAAATTTGGACATCGAAAATTTTGGTCGAAAGCAATACTTTCCCTTTTACCTATATTTCATATAGGGTACGAGAAAATAATAGGTAGCTATGTTTATTAAAACATTCAAAAACAAAGCAAACAACGATTATTTATTTAGAATAGAAGTTAATAGTACAGTTTTGACAAGTCATGTTAAATGCGGCCGTACCTATGTTGAACGAAGTAGTTAGTCGTGTTACTTGCATTAATACAATCTCCCAAAGAATAGTTTATCGTTGTACCATCGTTGAAGTTGGCTGAAGTACCAGGCTTAATCAATAAGAAGTTAATGGAATCGAATTGTCATGTACGCTAGCAGCAGCAACAGTTGGAAGCATTGCCAGATTAGATACTCGGTGTAACGATCTTTGAACTACTTCTGCAATCCTCTTATTACCTGCAATTAAATCCTCTATATAACCCTGCGCTATTGTGCCAGATTTTCAGCTCCCGAGTCGTTTGACAGGCGATGTACGTCATAGTGAAAGCCCGGTGTATCGATCTGGATTTCCCACTTTAATAATTTTGCAATTAATTTTAGTGCATTACTAATCGTGTTATTACCGATGTTTCGGTGTATAGGTTTACCATCTCGGAAACCAATAATAACTTTTGGCATCTCTGTAGTAACCCTATTATTTAAATATTTTTTCATGAGATTAATCTAAAGCTGCTATATTACTACAAATTTTCGTCATGATCTGTTTTTACTATTTGGGATACTTATAATGATAATGCTGGCCCGAATATTGATCTGGCTCATGTGCGTATTGCAACGCTCATAGGTTCTGAGAGCTTCAAAGACGCCAATGATCAAAACAGCCTAAAGAATAAATTGGCGCTTCTGTTAAAAATTTAACTATGACTTCTTTTGAAAATAAAACTGAATCTTCAGATTGTACAAGAAGATTTAATTTTTTAAGAAAGCAATTAACTTAAATATTTTGGAATATTTGTATTCTCATTCAAAGCAAATGTCGATTTTAACATTGAATGTATGGGCCATAAACTAGAAGCATTTTTGTCATTTTCTTGCTCTTGAAAATACACTAAAAGCATATTTTCAAGAGTTTCAGATATATTTTTTGTGAAACACCTATTCTTAAACGTATGATAGACTTTTATATACAAAGTTTTTGTTTTCTTTTGCAATAATTTATCTTGAACACTTGCTGCTCCTTCTCTTATTTCGGAAGGTGTATAATATATGTCTTCACTAAGCATTATTATTAGTGTAACTATTACTAATTCAAAGTAAATACGTATCACATAAACAACGTAAATTAGCAAAACTGTCAACAATAAAACATACGAATAGCCATATACTTTTTTTTACTTTAAAACTCAGTCAACTCCATGTTCAAGGATTTATTAAATTTTTTACTTTAATATCAACAAAAGTTGTAGTAGTGGATTAAACTGCATATACATCACGGTAGAGAAGATCATTATAGCTCATGCGCCTTGCATCCCTCGGTGCTTCCCACATCGGGATACAATCTTGGCGTTTGGGCTTTTATTATAGTTTTCTCCACCTTGGCGTATAATCTACTATTATAATGAATAAAAGCGGTTCGTATAATAAAAAATAATAATCCAAATTTTCTTCAAGCATCACAAAATTCACCTACTTTGGTAAATATAAATTGTACAAATAGAATTGTTTAAGGGAAAACCTTAATTAGTACGTTCATAATCTTCACACAGTATACAACTATAACATATTTTCGTGTAAATAAAGTATTAAATTATTAATGATATGTTGTTAATTCTTTTAAATGCACATGTAATGACAATCTTTTTAAATTGCTCCAAATTATATAAAAATGGCTTGTTATAACTAGAGTATCGTTTTATAACTATTGTAGACCTATATCTAATATGCCCTGTGCTACGATATACTAATTGGTTATAAATTTTAATTAATGGTTATTTTACAGATATTTAAAAAATAACTAGGGTATTTTAGTTCAAAATAACTTCTTATTAATACCCGTAAGTTGTTCTAAATCTTACATGCCACTGCAGTATAAGTTGTACTAGTGAATATCCTCTATATGCTTATTTTCGCATTTAAATTCTATTTCTGCTAGCAAAAGTAAATACACATGGTGCCAATTACCTAAAAAATGCATGAATCGAACAATTCGAAGAGATATGCTATAATAAAATAGCATGTTGTACCGATATCAGAATATTTTGTAACGTTTCCAAGCCAACGTTTGGTATTATTTATGGCGCACTTTGATATTCTAGGTCTTTTTGTATAGGGTTGTAATCTGATCTCGTTGACTGTTTTCAACGTAAAATTGTAAACGTGCTGGTGTATAAATATAGCTTTGTATAATATAAAGAAAATTTAATCAACCAGTAACTTCAATTAAGGTAAGTAAAATCAGTATACCATAAAAAATTTAAGCAAATTGTAGTTGAGGCATCTTATAGATTTAAAAATATTTATTGCAAGGAAACATGCCATTTCTTATCCCTTTAGCTTCATTTTATTGTAAACTGAGTGTTAGCATAATCTTGCAATTTTCTAGATAACAATTATTTAAGGTACAAAGCACACGGTCCGGACAATGTACTGCTACGAAAAAGACGTGTAATATAACATTAGTAAAAGTAGTTTGGCGGTATTCTCAATTATTTCAAAGCATAGCGGACTAACATCTGAGCCTGCCAGCTAAAATAAAGACAATAGGAATAATAATTAAAAATTTGACTTACATTGTAACGAAACTTGTTAATCGTTCAAAAGTTTCTATTTATATTCACTAAATTATTTACGTACGTATTTATTTTTCAGTACACTCATAATAAACGTCTATATTTCTATTTGTTTAAAACAGCTCCTGAACAAGACAGAATTATAAGTAAAACTAAAACTGAAAGAATTTAATCTACTATTTACATAAAAAGGAGAATTTCTATAAAATAAAGGAAACTAAAGCATACAGTTAGTTGTAATGCTAATGCCAATACCATGGTTCATTGCTGAACTTATTTAGATATCAATTTCAGTAATGGGTCATTTTCAATTACATCATTTATCATAGCCCTATTGCGCTTTCTGAAATGCTCTATTGAACTCTTATTATTCATAATTTTGTTACACTCTACTATCCTTAAGAATGTTGCGTTCCGTAACAGTCAACTCGGACTTTGCTCTTCCTATGGAACTATCTCTGTTGCGAACTCCGGAATCGGCATTACGATCTATATTTGCAGACATATTTCTTGAAATAGCAACAGTCCACGGATTTCGTCATTGGGGTAGTTCCTTTCGGGTTCCAGATACACACCAAGATACGAGTGTCTCCAAACACTATCTCTAATATTTTGTGTACTACGCGTAAGTTAATCTGGTCTAGATCGCAACTGCGCTTAGGTACGACTAATTTTCTATTAGTACCGGTACAAATGTATTTGCTTAGTTCCCATAATCCATTCCATAAGTCTTAATAACCAGGCTTCTAATGCGATAAGGATTTTGTCGTGAGGTAATAAATGCTTAGCATTCATTGGCAATGACGTCGCAGTAGGTAACAGACCTTTCCGATTTCTGGAGCTTGTTGCTGTATTTATTCTACGCCACTGTTCCTACTATTAAACTTGAGTGCAATGCCACGGAACATTTGGACGTCTTTAGCAACAAAAAACACCAGGAGGCACTTCTTTGGTACATCAAATGGGTTTCTGCATTCTTCAGTGGTAACACCAAATCGAGCTTTGTGCGGCCCCGATTACTTTGACAAATTCAGTAAATCACTGTTTACTGTCCTCGGCTCTTATGTTTTCGACCTCAAATCGTTTCGCCCGTTGTTCACATTCTTGTAAGTCCGGTTCTACATTATTTCCAGTGTATGGGATTAACCGATTAATGTGAACCACTTTACGTTTCCCACTGGGAAATTTCACTATTCAGTAAATTACATCACTGATATTTTTTATTATTTTATGCACACCTTCCCAAGATCTTTGGAATTTGAGAGATAGACTTCGTCGTCGCTGAGGCTAGTACAACGAAACCAGATCATCGGAGTTGTAATACCCCTGCTTTGGAGTTTACATAGTAGCGAAATTTCATTCGATCCCTGGCAATCTGGGTGTTATTATGAACTCGCTCATGGATTGAATTTAGTCTGTTTCGATGTCTTTTGGCATATTCACTTCCAGCAGCCTCCTGATTTCCAGGCTTACTACCAAATTCTAAATCACACGATAGCCTAAATTGCACGCCCAAACAACATCCTAGCTGCAATGTCTCTTATTGTATCGTTTACAGCTGATCATTTTATCATCAAAAATAGATGTAAGTATTCGCCCCAATCTCTTTAATGGTCTGAAATATCCGTTAACAAACATTTCCCTATTATCCTATTTATGCGTTCTACCATTTCATTTGACTGTGGATAAAGAGAAGTTGTTCCGGTCTTGCGTATATTCAACAGCTGGCAGAGGCTTAGAAATAAGGCTGACACAAAAATTCGTCCTTTACTTGAAGCTAATTTGAACGAAATTCCTATACGACTAAACAGTTCTTTTTCGAAGGTTGGGCAAGTGCAGCTGCCTTTTGATTTGATAAAGCGTATGATACGGTTAGTTCACTAAAATAGTCCAGTGTAACTAAGATGTAAGTATTTCTTCCTTCAGGTACGCGAAATGGATGTGCTATATCAATTGCCACTCTATTGAATGGGTTATCTATATTATATTAACCAATTGGTGCTTTTCGCCTCCCCAATGGACTATTTCTAGAATCGTAAATTATACATTTTTCAGCATCACCCATTAACATCACCATTACGGTTTATCTAATAAAATCGTTCATGGGCCTTTCTCAAAGTTACCTTTTTTACCCCAACATGTACTCGTGATGTACCATTATTGAGTTTACGCAAAAAATCCACTGATGTGTTTTTCGGAACTACCAATTGCATTCGCCTTTTACTTTCATTATTATATTCCAAGCCTCTTTTTAAATGAAAGTTCTGAACCTGCAAGGAATTACATTGATTCCAATATGGTACAACAACGGGATTAAATGAGGCCACTTCCTCTCAACCTTGTTTTGATTTTCCTTCCTCAATTTTTATAACAAGTTTAAGCCTGGGTCGCTTTCTTGATTTTGCTTGACATTAACCGATTTCTAGTCATCATTACTTACAGTGGTACGGTTGACCAGGAGTTCTTCAACTTTTGACTGCAACCGAGTACAATGTCTGTAATCCATTGTTCTTGGCCGTCTTGATAGACTTTCACGATTTCTATAATTTCTTCAGGTACGATGCTCAACTTTCATGTCATACTCTTGCCGCCGTTCACTCAATCTCGTTATTTGATCTTCTGTATTCTTAAACTATAGGAGCTATTTCAATGATGCGTAGTCAGTTCGCAATAAGAAGTTTCGTCCGTAAAAGTATTTGTTAAAGTGTTCAACAGCCGTTACTAACGCTAGTAGTTCTTTGCGCGTAACAAAATAGCTCCTCTTAGGCTTGGACAACTGATAAAATACCCGCTTACTTGCTCTTGTACGTCTTGGATATGCCATAACATTGCACCGATGCAGACGTAGCTAGAATCGGTATCTAAGACAAGTCTTCCAACAATTCTAGGGTAACTTGTTACTAAATTTCGTCTAAGCGTTTCAGAGGAGTCCTGGCAGATAGTTTTCTAAAGATGCGGTCGATATTCTTCAGTATATTTTGTAAAGGGCTTTACGATGTATACAAATGCAAAAACTGACGATAGGAAGTGTATAGCCCTAAGAAGCCTCAATATTCATGTTTAACGTTTGGTTGTGGTCATTCTCGCATGGACTGCAATTTCTCGGGGACAGCTCTAAAACCACGTGGCCCAAGTATTGTACTAGATTATGAAACGAGTTGGACTTTTTAGGACTAAATTCTAAATGTACATTTCGCGGTTTTTGAAACACCTGTTCGAGATTTCTTAGTTGTTCAACATAGGTTTTTTGAATAACTATAACAACGTCTAAGTACACTAAACTTATTTTTCAAGACAACCCTCTCAGGATCAATTTTATTATTCGCTCAAGCCTCGCTGGTGCAGTTCACCGCCGAAAGGCATCACCTAGAACTGCCAGAGACCAGATCTAATGTAGAATGCTCTCTTTTTTCGGTATCCTACCTCCATATCGACATGCCAATATTCATTTTACATGTCTGAGGTTGAAAACCATTTGGAGACAAAAAGAGTATCTAAAGTGTCGTTAATTCTGGGTAGACCGTAGCTGCCCGTTTTGATAACAGAATCTAGTCCTATCACCTTTCTTTTTAACAGTTACTACTGGTGATACCTAAGAGCTACTGGACGGGTGTAGCGCCTCTTTTAGGACCATGTCCTTGATTATCTTCTGGACTTCCTCTGGTTTGGATAGAGGTGGCCCCCTTGGGGTATATCCAGTATTTATTTTGTGCATCATAACGTTTGATTTCCCTTTGAGCGGTCATAAGTGCCTAATATGTTACAAGATTGTTGGATAAATTGACTCGCTTTGTTCTTTTGCTCATGCGATAAACCATTATTCAAGGATTCGAATGTAGCGCGTAGGTTTGATACATTTTTGAGAGGCAAAAATTTTGCATCGATTTTCTTTCTACGCACTTCAGATGACATGGCTATATACATTCCTAATTCGCTGCCCTCCCTTAGTCACTCGGAGGATATTAACGCTTATCGGGTGAACGGGTGTTGTTTCCTTCACCTCGATCAACACCTTTCCAGCTAGAAATCCAGGGCGGATATTTACGTTGTTGGTTACTAGGACTCCTATACGTCCTGCCGGGAAGTCTGCACCCGGTTGGCCCGTATTTACTGTTTCCCTTCTTGGCGATATCATCATCTCTTCTACTATCTTATAGTGCAACATATCTCTGCTTAATGGGTATCCCTTTGTCATCAACTTGTACAATATTGTTCTTCAAGTTTAAGGCGAAGTCAAATTAAGGTATTAAATTGTTACCCAGTATGACAGATTCCTTAATCCCAGCTAGTAGTACACAATGTGTACACTTCGAACAACAAACCCCAAAGTTTTTTATAATTTTAACGTGAACGGTTCTGTGGTTTCCTGTACCTGTACCTATTCACAGCTGTGAAGGTAGTATTCCTCCATTCCCAATAATTCTTGGTTCTGCTATTGTCTCCGTTGCTCCCGTATCCAGTAGCATTTGGCAACTCTTCCCTGCAATCGTTCCATTAATGTAAGAACATAGTGTATATATGGCGGTTCTGGCACCTCACCTCCTCACCTCTAGCACATCAAATCATAAATGTTGCTACCTCTCTCTAACACATCGATTTATATGGCTCTCTCTCACTTCATGCAAGCATGCTACCAACATCGATGAAAGAAAATCACTAGATTTAGTTATAAAACCAGGATCTAGGGGATTTTCGAGGTTTGTAACCAGATTTAGTTGTAACCAGATTCTGGGTGGAGATTTATATCAGAAGTTTGTCACCAGACTTGGCGGCAAATTTGAAAAATATCTAACACAAAATTGAG
>JAHWXV010118023.1:0-10386 GCA_024586415.1 Phrixothrix hirtus
AAAAGGCATATAAGTGCATATTTTAAAGGCAAACAAGGCATATATATGCGCATATTTTGGCTGCATTTAAATGCATATATTCCGCCCCCTACTTATGACCTATGGAGCACAATTTTCTTAGAAAATTTTTTTCACAGAGGATTTTTAAATTTTGAAAATTAAATGATATAATTTGCTCTAAATACAAACCTGTCTACCAACTAAAACGAATTATGAATGTAAAGATAATAAACACGACAACTGTAATTTGATATGAATATAAATACACGCAATGTTTGCTTAAGACGACTTTGTAGTTGTGACCTGTAAAAATTCTTTGGACTTGTTTACTTTCTAACAAAACAATTTTTTAAGTCGGCCCTTATACTTTAAGATTTCGTTTTTAAACATATTGATTGCTTGCTTACAAAACTATTTGTTAAAAGCACAAGATTCTATATTGTTTTATCTTAAATGTGAGATATGATATTAATACAATGAATTTTGTTTTAAAATTTGTAACGTGTTCAATGGAGATATTCTAAGACAAGCGATTATGTTTACATGAACCAGTAACAATATTGTAACGAAACTAGTTAATTGTTTTAAAATGTATATTTAGATTCACCAAGATTACAATTATTTATATACATTTAGTTATTTAAATATTTATTTCACAATCCACTAAGATCAAACATTTATATTTCTATTTATGTATATTTATATTTATATGTAAATCAGTAATGAACAGTATAAGATTCTAATTAAAACTAAACTAAGGGAATTTAATCCACTGTTTATATAGAAAAGATAAATTCTAGAAAAGTAAGGAAACTCTAGATTAATAAAATTAGTCATAATAATGATGCAATACATTGCAATACTATGACTCATTGCTGACCTAATTAAATTAACAGATATCGGTTAACGCAATAAGTCATTGTAATTATATCATCTATTTTATTATAAAGAACATGCTCGATGATTCTAGAATTTTCCATTTATTGTTTCAAATTTCATTACAATATTATTCCCTAAAAATTACTATTGTACGCAAAAAAAAAGAACATAAAAATACAATGTATATGTAGTTATTGGGCTTTGCAAAAATGATTTTTCAAATTTCGCTTAGCCGTTAGATTTGTATATCGTGATTGAGATATACTGTTCTAAAATATCTCTAATCAAGCAACAAAATTATTTGAACGTTATTTCTGGTTTAATATTTTTAGAAGTAAACAAATGTTCCTAATTTAAGATATACCGATGAGTAATACACATCCAGTGCAACATTATTACTATCCGGCACGGCGCGCAGACCAGGGTTGCATTGAATGCTATAATTGTTAGTATTTCGAAAACTACAAGTTTTGAAAAAAAATCATAAGCAAATTTTGTTGTACAAGTCATAAGCTATCAACAGATTATAAGGTGTCACTTATTTTTGGGACACCCTGTATATGTAAGAGAAAGTTGTGTGTTTACTCGCCAATTTTTTTACTTTTCTTTCTAAAAATGATTGTATAAGTCGAAAATGACAATTAAAATAAAGTAAATAAAACAAAGAAAACGAAAACATTGAAAAATTTCTATTCAATGAATAATATTAAAATAAACAAACCTAGAATGATGTTGATACATATTAAATTAAAAATAAATAATTAAGCATCAATAAGATAACGATTTATAGGCAATATTCATAACCGCAAAAATAATACTAAATAGGTATTCATTGTAAATAATGGTGGTACTGGTACACATAAAATGTTCAAGAAAATATTAAATTTTTGGAAAAAATACTATATATGGTAAATGTTTCTATGCTGCACTTTGATAAGTATATAAAAAATTAACGTTCCTTGTAAAAAAACATTTATTATCATTAATAAAGAAATTCAGTTTTTATGCAATTTTATGTTTAATTATTGGATAATCTTACCGAGTCTTGAATCTATATTACTTTGCCTAGGAAATGACATTCTACCTGCATATATTTAGTTTACTACTTTTTATTCTTCGATGTCATTATTAAAACTGCCCTTTAACAAATGTAGTACCTATAACTGTCAAAGTATTTGTTCTATCTATGCGAAACTGTTAAATCCTAGACATTAATAATGAACCCCTAAAGTTAATTTAGTGATAAATATTGAGTTTATATTCAAATGTATTTGAATTAAATATTATTGTATACAAAGAAAATATATGTACGTAAATATTCATGGATGAACAATCAGTAAAATTCTAAGTAACTTGGAAAGTAAACTTGATAACATTTTATAATCCTATTAACTTATTTATTTTCTCAAATCTTGCTGGAGGCATTCAATACTACAACCTAGGAATTTATAATGTCAGAAGTTGGTACAAATTGTTTAATTTTATTTTAGACTTCATATATCGTGTCATCTGCGTTGTTAAATTTTCTAATGTATATTTACAATTTCTAAAACGATTTTGATTATGATTACAGCTACCAAGTGATAATAATTGTCAAAGCAACTATATAAATCAAATAAATTAACTGGTGACAATCAGATAGTACCTAGAGCGGCCACTCAAAAATTTCTAAAAATTATCTGATTCATGAAAGTACATAATGTTTTTAATTATTAAAGGTCAAGATACGATACATAAACGTACAAAACCAGAAACTAACACCAACGGAATGCTTTATTTACGCTATTTTTATTTTTAGAAAAATTTACAAATAAAACACAAGTTTTAATACTTGGTGTTACCACCTCTTCCATGAATTACGACTTGCAATGCCCTTTTATATAGACATAATTAAATTTCTAATAAATCCTGCGACATTGCCTTCCATTCTTCAAAGCTTCCTGAAGCTCTTGGAATATCCAGTGAGATTTAAAACGCTTACGAAGAGATTCAGATCTCCACAACGCGCAGGCCAGTCCAATGTTTGAATTTCCGCTTCAGTTAAGTTTCTAACTACCATAGCTAGGTACGACCGAGCATTATTATGCATTAAGCGACATTAGTCGTCAATAAATGGAGCATATGGCACAACATGAGGCATGAGAATGTTCCCAATGTACCGCCCGGCTGTAAAAGATCCTACGATAACGATCAACTCTGTACGAGCTTCCATAGATATTCATCCACACACTATGACCAATCCTTCTTCAGATGGTGCTCTTTGATGGATGTTGCATTCTTCATATCGCTCACCTGATTGTTTCCAAACTATAAATCTGCCATCAGGATTATGGAGATTACATCATGTCTCATCAGAGAATAGAATATCGCTCCATTAATCCAACTCCCATACAGCACAATTCTGAGTAAAATGAAGGCGAGCTAGCCGATGTTCTCTCAGGAGTTCTTGACACAGTACTGATCTACAAGCAAATAATTTACATTCGTTTATGCGTCGTTTCGCAGTTATCTTGGACACATTAACATTCCGAACTCTTCGGAGGTCGTTTCGCATTTCAACAGCAGTCAGAACTGATCTCAACATGTAATTTACGATTAATTCTATGACCGTTCTCTACCAGATCCAGCTCACAGCGTGTATTGCCCAGTTTCTTGAAATAGGCGATAAACGCATTAAACCATTACATGAGGGATTCCCAAGATTTGACTCACCCCATCTTCGATCAACGCAACGACCTAAGTAACTTTGAGTGCCTCAAGATGGTATATTAAGGTATTTGTACTACAAAAGTGCACTACTGGAACGAAAACATCGAATTTAACGTAAATTAATTGCCACAGTTCAACCACGGCAAAAATATGCCTATAAACGTCAAAAAAACCGTTTGTTTTCAGAGATATATTGATATGTTGTCGTAACATAAGTAGTAACTTATTTAAATATTTTCAAAAAATCTAATATAAGCTGGTGGCCCGATTTCATTGTCGGTGAGTGTACATAATTTACATATGTAATTTGAGGTTTTTATTTTTTGCAGGAGTGTATTATTTTTGCTTCTCATTTCAACAAAAATACTGAATATTTTTGAAAAATAGTTTTTAATATTCAAAAGATAGTGGCAACGAATGTCTGCAAAAGAAAATTTTAATTTTAGTTATATTTTGGTATATAAAAGCACAGTTTTAATGCAAAAATGTAGTTTGTTATAAAGTTAATACTAATAAGGAAGTATACCTCTCCAATTTTGATGAAATTTGTATGTTGTAGACAACCGAACGCTAAGAGACCCTTCTTTTTTATATCGATTTTAGGAGGTAAAAATCATCCCTAAAATTTTACTTGCATGACCGCATGAGCAGTTTCACATAGCACAATTTGAATGGAACAAACGATAAATTATTTATCTTCATACACAACAAAAGCATAATTTTTTTGGATGCTCATAGCTTATTTTGAGAGTGAAAACCATTCTTCTTATAAGAGATTTTTACCCCCTAAACCCAAATTAGCGCCAAAATAATAAATACAAATCTTTTATACAAATTTCATCAAAATTGGAGGGGGACACTTGGGGTGTCTATCTTGTAAGTCTAATAAAACGTACAGTATCTTGGTATCAAAAACAAAATATCTCAAGTTCAAATAAATTGTTCTGATAGCAAAGCAGTGCTTTGGATCAGAAAAAATGGTTAGTTTAGATGGACTTTCACTTAACTAAATTACACAATGTGCCGCACAATTTTTGGGAATCAGCGAGCGCAGTGTTATAAAGATGTAATTAATAAGTCAACTGATACTGTTGCAGGAGTAAAACACCGAAGTGGCAAATATTAGACAGAAATCATATTCCTCATTTCTAAAAAAAAACAATTACAACCATAATTAAAATCTATCAAAGCAAGAGCTTTCCGATTTTACTCAGGTACATTACAAAGATGGATAAAGGAAATGAATTTTGCCTATCAAAAACTAGAAAACAAACCGACATTTGAGAAGCAGGATAATATAGCTGCTGCAAGACCAAAATAATTATACTCCATCGAATGATTTAGAGAAGAAATCTGTAAAATAACTTATACGGACTTAACATGGTGCGAATCAACCACTCTAAAAAATTTAGATGAACAATCGTAACAGTTTTGATTAAAAGAGAACTATTCAATTAGCAAATGGACAATGAAACGAAATTAAACGTCCTTTTGGGGATTAGCAAAGGGTAATTATTTAGATATTGAAAAGAAAAGACTTTTTGGCAAGCTGTATGAAATGTTTTATTAGGAAATAAGTTAGTTATTACCCCGACAGAATGAACAATCGACATGATTAAAAATGGTATAGATTTGTATTAACCTTAATTCCTGTGAAAGCAGTAATTATGCTTGATCTAGTACCTTCACATTGTAAAACCACCACACATGGAATAAAAACGACAGTACAGTGGTTACAAAAGCGAATTGTACCTTTGCCAGAAGGAATTACAAACTTTAACCAATTAAAGAAACAATTTCTCTTGGAAATATCGCAGCTGTACTATTTTCAGAAATAATATTAGCTCAACAAAATTGCAAAACGTGTGCGATGAGATAATGTGAAACTTGTTGGTATCATCATTAAAATAAAAATATTAATTCGCACCAATATGTCTAAGAATAAATGAAATTGTACATATAAAAATTCGTAGACACAAATAAAGTAAATTAACTCGTTGTAATAGCACTTTAGACTAGGTTATTAAAATTATAGAAAACGGTTGATTTGCTAAACAAATGTAAAGGTCCAAAGGAAAGCGTGACCACCTCAATAGAAAGTATATTTAAAATTTGCAAGGAACGTTTTAACAAACCAACCGACGATATCCCGAAGTTAAGATTTAATACTAGGTTACTGTAAATCGTCACGATTTATACAAATTAACGCAGTAACTCATTGGTTTAAATCAAATATTCAAGGCACTATTCGATAAACAAACTGTGGAAAGGTTATATAAACACGAAACAACTAAACATATTTGTCTTTCCTGATCAACAAGAATCGATGAAGCTTTTCAAAGTTACAGTGCCGTCATTCAGTAACTAAGTTAATTCAGTTATAGATCCAGTGATCACGTCATCGGCACAAATCGGTTAAGAGAAGGAACAAATTACAATTATGTTACACCTATGAACATGGGGAAAATTGAGTTTGCTCTATATTCAATAAATTAATTTCAACGTGAAAAAGATTGTGAAATAAGCACAGTGTGGCAATCCAACACATCAGAGAACTGCCACTACAACAGTAAGATTAGTTTGCAATTCAAATAAATTAACCCAAATTCGAGAGTGACGCGATACGTGAAATTTTAAAAGACGTTCAATTAAATATTTAAGAAATTTGATTTATTTAAATCTAAATAAAGGTGTATAATTCTAGTATTCATTCAGAAATTCTTTTACTTAAAACCCAGGTAGAAATGCACCTTAACAACTTTCTTTAGATAATGTTATTTAAGTCTTTAGTATTAGAGTAAACCTTTTAGTAACAAATATTTTATTTCCTATAAATATATAAAATTTCGTTCTTGTAAACAGATAACATTTAAGCTGCAAATTTAATGCTTTTAATATGATTTAATTTAATTAATTGCATTAAATCTTTTTATTATTTTATTGTTTTATTTCATTATGTAGCACATGCAAATGATATAATCTTTATTTCGTATTTAATAAATAAAGTTTAAACTAACATTTGTATTTGTTCGAGAAAAATAACAATGCTTGATTTTAGCAATTCATCCTTACCGGGTAAAAAGTATATAACTGTACTCGTTGTAACTGTCATTTAATGCGCAGGATAAAGCTACTGTAAAACGAAGTTAGTTGGCGGTTGACCCCAAATTAAATAAATAACCACCCGATTAACCAAATAATTGTTAATAAATCAATTAAACGGTCGCGACCAACAAACAAACTTGTATGTGAGTTTAATTCGATTAAACTCATATGGGTGTATGCTAAAAATAACGTAAAAAAATTAACCCTATTTTTAAAATAAGAGATGTTTTGAAAGTTTGTAAATTAACCGTGCAAGAAATGCCAAATAGTTTGAGCCAGTAGTGTTAAGCATGCTAAGAAAGTAAACGATATATACAGAGAAAAAGAACATTAGAAAGGGTATAACCGTTAATAATCAATTTGAAAAATGATGATGACAACGACAATGTACAATTCATTATTAACAATGTATGTATGCAATAACTTGGTAAAAATGAAGTAAAAAACAAAGTTTGACTTTTATTATCTATTACTGCATGTGTGTGTACACGACCACGTGTAAGATTTAAATTTTAATTGTTCGGAGTTTTTTGTTTTTAATAAAAAAAAAATTGTGAATGCTATTAATTACAACTTTCGGGGCACTTACATTAAAAGATTATTTTCAATGACTACGTTATAACTAATTATCTCACAATAAATGGTAATCAACTGAACAATTTGTTATTAATTTTTCATTTTGTCCATCTACGTATTTAAACGAAAAATAAATTTAATAATTCGTAATGGCATACATTTTTTTTAGCATTATTCCTTAAAACGCTTCATATAAATCAGATGCTCTTTACCGTATGTTTATAGCAACGTTCCAGAAGTTATCAACTTCGTAGTCTATTATTTCTCGCAAAAGCTTTTAATTCGTACAGTCCTTAAAACTACTATTTTAGGTAATCGTCCTTTTTATTACATGTTAATGTGTTTCCTTTATATATAGCAACTGGCAGGATTTTTCAAATAAGCAAACTACAGAGGGTTCCTTTTTTCTATATACCGTCATTATGAATTAGAAATATAACAAGAAAACCGGATTATATGATAGTATGAAGTCTACTTTCTTATAAAAGTAGGTATTGTTTCTTTCCGATTAAGTTTTTTATTAATAATTGTTTAATTCGCATATTCATTAAATATTTGAAAAATTTTCAAATTGCATATACTTACGTATAAATAAACTATCATTCAAATACAACTTGCTGGATCAAAATCCGTTGGCTAGTTTTTAAAATATACGCTTCCAAAGTGAGATGCCAGAACTTTTTATTCTAATAGTAGTTTCTACCATAAATTAAGTAACTGCCAAATGAACCTTAATAAAATGCAGGCTATGAACTAATTTAATTGTGCGATACATTTTTTGTTTTTCGTGATGAGACTAGACGAGTAATTGTAATGATCATTGATTGTTTACAGAATTAAATAAATTCACAAATTTACTTAAATTATATACTGTTCTTTGATTGAGTTCAATTTGCTATTCTACCAATTTAAAGGGTTATTAAAGATATTCAATTGTATTTAACAAACAACGGCGATATTGATGGTAATATATAAATGGCCTTTTCATAATAACTTCCTTTGAAATATTGTTTATTTTTGTACAGATTATTTCCTAAATTTCCTAAATACGAGGGATGTCCCAAAAGTGAAGTACAATACTTATTAAAACTTACAGTAGCTCACATAAGTCATGGAACGGTGATATAAAAACATAAGAGCTTGATTTATTTTACAAAAAAAAATAAAAATTTCAATTTGGTATAAGTTTATTTTAGAGTATTAATGATTTCGTTATCAACATCAGTCTAAAAATTTTAAATTAAAAAATATCCTTCAATGTAATAATCATCATTTAACAATCACTACAAATTTGATCTCACAAAAATCATGGAGCGGGAATGTAAAATTTGTACAGATATGTATTATATGATTCCCTAGGGTTTCCATCATTCCAGGTGTGATATCATCAATGTACTACAACATTAGTTCAACGGTTACATTATCTAGTAACCGATGTACAGTGAAAACTGTCAAAACCGGAATCCCAAGGGTACATAAATTTTTTCCGCTTTACACAGGTTTCCGTTTTAAACAGATTTGCAATTTTTTACGTACATACATACAGCTAGTGTAAAAAGTATTCGTACAGCGGTAGTTCCACGAGAAAATGCAATTTTACAGCTTTCTTTTTCAAACAAATTCAGAAATAAATAATACTACATAATAAATGTAGTCTAAGTTTATTAACAGCGCTAAAAACGTTATAAAATACAATCGTTAAAAATAAAGATATTCAAAACATAATGCTTAACGCAATATGTATTCGTACAGGTCGACAATAAAAACAAAATTTTCTTCTTTGTATATAAAAATAATTGTAATTAATAACAAGTTGGATTTCCCTTAGCCTTTACTATAACTTCTAGTCTTCTTGGCATTGATTTGACCAAATTGGTCGTCATAGAAGCTAGAATATTTTCCCATTCTTCGAGGAGTGCGTTTTAATTTGTTTTTGTTGAAATTTGCCGTTTGGCTACTTTGCGTTTAAGATAACCCCATAAATGTTCTATGGGGTTAATATCAGGGCTTTGTGGGGGGATTTCCAAATGTTGTGGTGTGTTATAAAGTACCCACATCTTAGTATTCCACGCTGTATGTTTTGGGTCGTTGTCCTGCATAAATATGTAATTGTTCTCTAGGTCCATTTTTGTAGCATTTTTGGGTAAATTAGTTTTTAATATGTTTATATACAACTTATGGTCCATAATTGCATCAATAAAATGAAGATTTCCAATACCTGCTGCACTCATGCAACCCCAAACAAGCACAGATCCGCCGCCGTGTTTAACAGTATGGCATAAATTTTCTTTTTGAAGTTCTTTATTTATTTTTCTCCAAACAACACACCAGCCATGCGATCTAAATAACTCAAATTTGGACTCTTCAGTAAATATAATTCGATTCCAATAAGTATTTGGTAATTTTTTATGAGCACTTGCAAACTGCAAGCATTTCTTCCTGTCTACATCACTGATGTAATATTTTTTACGGGCTGTTCTGCCATGATATCCTGATTTACGCAAAATATTATGCACGGTGCTTACTGATATGTCTACATTAAGTGAATTTTTTAATGTTTCGGCTACTTTTGGTGCACTAAGCTAAGGGTTTTTCTTTAGCATTCCTATAAGCAGTCGCTTAGTAGCATCGCTAACTATTACAGGTTGTCCTTTTCTGGGTTTATTTTGAAGCCTACCCGTGGAAAAATACGTTTTTATAATTGAATGTATTGGTGAGCGTGGACTGTTAACTATTTTTGATATTTTATTTAACGATTTCTGCTGTCTATGCAAATTAATAATAACTTTTCGCTCTTCTTTAGTCGTTTCTTTACATTTACGACCCATTTTAAAAATATGAACTTAACCATGTGCGAACTAAAGATAATATGATATAATATATTAAAGTATTATATTTACTAGCTAATATACAGAGTGTTTAAAAATCGTTGTCGAATATTTTACCCACTAATAGTTCTCATTGAGACAAACAAAAAAGTTTTAATCAACATAGGCCCGCAATTCAACTATTTCAGCGATATTGCAGATTTTGTGTTTTATAGGAGGAAAAAATTAATTTAATTTTTTTATCTAGTTGCGTATGATAAAACATAAGTCTGACAACTGCCATTAAGAT
>JAHWXV010118131.1:0-16101 GCA_024586415.1 Phrixothrix hirtus
TCATTTAAAGAGTTTACTTAAAAAGCAATTTACGGCTAAATAAAGGAATATATTTAAGGATTTCTAAATGGAATTAGTTGTAATAATTAAAATGCTATGTGTACTTAGTGTACTTTGGTTCGAATAGTGATGGTATTAAATTTAAATAATTCCCAAAAGAAATTGATGATAGCTATTAATTGAGTTTACCTAACTTTGATGAATAAATGCACAACAAAACACAGCGGAGCTGACATGCTACGCATAATATTCTGAAACATTTCGTCCGGGATTAATTCTGATTCCATAAATGTGCGGTCTTGCAGTTCTTGCAAATTTTGGGGCCTAGTTTTGTATACACGATCTTTTAAATATGCCCTGAAGAAAAAATCTAGTGGTGAAAGGTTAGGCGACCATGGTGCCCACTCGATATTTCCACGTCTTCCGATCCATATTTGTGGAAAGGTTTCATCCAGAATTGCCCTGACACCCACACCAAAATATGCAGGTGCGCCTTCTTGCTGGAACCACGTATTATCAAACAGTTGACCAATAGCATTATGGATAGCTGGAATAATTTGTTGACGTAACATTATCTCATATTGCTCAACTCTCAAATTACTGTTTATAAAAAACGGCCCTATCGCGTTTGTGTTAGTTATTCCAGCCCAAACATTAATTTTCCGGGGATATTGTGTGTGTGCTCTTCAGTCATCCAGTACTGCTGAGTATTTGCATAGTAATGGGAATTATGCCTGTTAACCGATCCATGTAACGTGAAAGTTGCTTCATCAGAAATACAACATTTTTTATAAAATTTGGATTTTCGTCAAGTTTTTGCATCATAGCGTCACAGAATTTATTAGGACGATCAAACTCGCCTGCAACTAATTCTTGAACCAACTTTACCTTAAATGGATGAAATTTAAATTCTTGCAAAATTCTATGGACGGAACTGCGACTAATTTCGTTCACTTGTGCTGCTCTTCTAATAGAAGTATAAGGATCTTCTACAAAAGTTTACAACACATCCATTGACATTTCTTCAGTCCTAACTTATCTTGGCCTACCTGATCTCGGACGATCTTTAACTGTGCCTACATTCTCAAATCGTGTACATGTTTTTGTACAGTACTTGCAGAGATTGGTATTAAATCGACCCTAAACTCATTGTTAAATTAGTCTATAACTTCTCTGTATGAACGTTGATGATCTCCATATCCGCACACTATTAAAATAGTAATTCGCTCTTTTTCTGTAAGAGATTGCTGCCTCAATTTATTAAACGCAAAAGATGCAACTAAATCTTTGATTTTGATTGGCACTAACAACAGAACTTCTAAACCATTTGCTTCAAATTCGCAAAACTATGCTTAAGTGAGAAGTCGATAGTTGACATTTGATCGTTTTTTGTTTTCCTAGGCAAGCTAGATTCGAATTTAATAGGAAATGTAAACCTAATAAATAGTTTCCTTGTTATATCCTTTTAATTTTTAGAAGCAATTAATATCAACGGTTCTTTGAAATGAAATTAACAGCACATTGTAATAATGGTATGGGTGCCTGCGATTTGTATTTAAAAAAAATACTACGTAGAAGTATGTGTTATATTGGTAAAATTGAGAGATAATAAGAGTCAGATAAATTATTAACCTTCGTAATTTTCACTAAAAATGCCGTAAAACATACATGTTATCGCAAGAAGTTGGAATTGTTTATGGTTTGGGATTAAACCGTTTTTATTGCATAACTCGTTGACTTTGAACTGCAGTAGTGTACTTGAGGGGTGTCTTGGGAAGCTCTCGACGTCCGCCATAAGAATATGATAAAAAAGATTGAGGTTCCTATTTAAAAATGTTAACCTTCTTTGCATAGAGGTCACAGAAGTCAAGCCAAAGTCAATCCGTTCCTGCCATAAAGTAGAACTTTTTAAATTATAAAGCTTTTGTTTGAAACATTTTTCTGTAAAACTTATACTTTCTGGGTTATTTAGGTGCATCCAGACTTCTGGGACACCCTGTATATATATATATATATATATATATATATATATATATATAATTAATTTTAGGAACTCAACAAAGATAGAAATTATTTTAGAGCACAAATCGGAAATTATGTACAAAGTGTGTAAAAATAACTAAATTTTCGTAACTGAATTCAAAATTTAAATATAGGTAAACATGAAACTGATTTTAAATAAACGCAAAATAGCGGGTTTCTGAATTTGAAATATAAAACGAATTTTCAAATGAAACAAACTTTTAAAATAGAACAGAAAGGAGCTTTAAAAGTACTTTACACTACGTATCTGAGCTCCTTGGATAAACCGTTGAATTCTACTTGGACAAATCAGACTAAAAATCGGGTTGCTTTTCAACCACAATTTAGTTGACGGGTAAGCCATTATTAACTTTGTTTCAGTTTATGTGACGTTAGACTGCCACAGCGTAGCCGTCACGTTAGCTACTTAGCTTCTGTTGATGTAGATATTTGATTTGAATTATATAATTGACATTTGTTCACGCCTATTATTGATAATTTAAACATTAGTAATAACCAAATTACTCTAACATAGTTTAATTAATTAAATGTAATTGATTTTGATTGCGTCGTATGCATATTCATTTAATATATTCTGCTCTACATGTTATAAATGCAATCTGCAGATAATAGATATTGTCTTGACGTTAAGCGTGTAAGAAATTTTACATGCGCTTAGTCTTTCACAATGTATTTTCCTCATTATTACATTCCAAAGCTAGCTAATAAAATTTACGATTTCTCCATGTATTTACCTGTATAGTTTTGAATGTAATTTCTTTGTTTATCATAAATGTTTTAATTTTACGACATGTTTTAATTTTATCACTTGTTTTCTAGAATTCACTCTGACACATTAATTTACAAAGGCAGATTTCACCTTACGTATGCGGGGAAGCAATAATAGTTTTCTGCTTATTGTACCAATTTAATTAACTTTCAACGGAATTTAAGTTATTCACACTTATTGCAAGATCTTCCAAAGCTTAGTTAGTGCATATTTATTCGTACACCGTGCGAACTCGAAAAGAATTCAACCCTCAATTCAAAATATTGTTTTAGGTTCATTTTTTAAACGCTAATGAGCATTAACGTTTTAGTAACGAGTATAGCGACCTACCTAAATACAGCGGAAGTCAAAAGGACTACTTCCTGCCTATTAATTTATCGAATTGTATCAGTTACATTGACACTTTTGATATTGGATTATTTAACATCACAAGGTGTAAAGACTTCAAAAGACTCCCGTTCCTATTCAGCTACCATAATTTGGAACTCTACATACTCGCAGACTCACCCCGGCACCACATTGCCAGCTGGGTAGCTATTTGATATACCTACTTTTGCGTTGTTCGCATCCTAACGCCATTGTAGCACGTGATATACTTAAAATTAGTATCGCACTATTTTAAGAATATATTAATGCATTATACCATATAACCCTAATTGAGTTCGTTGAATTTTATTTTTAAGAAAATACTTATAGGCTCTCCTACTTCTTTACTGTTTTTTAAATCTATCAAACAATTGTAAAATCTTTTAGTAGATTTTTAACGTACAAAGTTGCAGATAGCATTTTAAATTTGCTATTTTTGTTAAACTAGCATAGACTTATTAAGGAAAATTATCTTCTTAGGTATACACAGGGTATTTCACGGTCATAGTAGATTAGAACTACATAAAAAACTTAAAGATATGCGAGAACCTAACCTTGCGTGATTATCTAATACGATGTTGTCTTTCGACGGAAAATATTGTCAAGGCAGCTTCTCTTCTCGAAATACCGGAAGTATCTATCAACTTCAGTTTTTTACTCAAATCGTACCAAATTTTTCTCTAGGATTTGATTTAACATAAAAATCAAAGTAAGCTTAGAAACTTTTATTTTCCTAACGTTTATACCTTTTGACCTGTAATTTGTTATCCTACTGAGAACTGAAAGTACGTTTCACTGAAAAAGTGATATGTCGCCAACGATAAATACTGCAACCGTTATATTTTTACAGCTATAAACCGCAATAGTGTTGTACTGATTTATAAGAAAATTTGAAAATATGTCTTTCTGTGCGTGGTGAACTTAGGATCCGTCCAGAAACTACCTGATTTTGCCAAAAAATCAGTTTTTATCAAACTGCACCGTTAAATTTTTGTCATATCGAATGATGAAGAATTTAATAAGACTTCAGTTCATATCGGGTATTCCTATACTTATCCTCAAAAGTTTTTCAGTTATAGACATGTTACCGCCGCATTGTGACTTTTGTTATAGTTGACTGATAATGAGCACCAAAACAAATAACAGTGTACCTTCTAGTTTATTTATTTTAAAATATGTTCAAGATTAAAACCAGTAACATTTGAAGATTGTTAATTAAGCACCCTAGCGAGTGGCTCTTCTTATCTGCTGTGGGATAAAATTTTTAAAATAGTTAATAAAACGAGCTCATAACTCATTTATGTCTTGAGCCAGAGTGTCGTATACTTCTGATTTAAGTCTTCTCCAGCACTATACATCTGATGGTGTTGTACTTGGTGATCTTAGTGGCCACTCCCAAGGACTAACTGCCACCAAATTTATTTCTCATTTCTTGCCTAACTTTAGAACAGCAACGATCTGGGGCTCGGTCAAATTGGAACCTAAATGTCACCAACTGTGCTAAGAAAAGATTTTCGAAAAGTACTAGAACGCGATTTCTTACGCTGATTAAGTATTTTGACCGTTTAAATCTCTTGTGACGGATAAACATAATGCTTGTATCTTTTTAACTTGTTTAAAATTCCTAAAGTTTGTAAGGATCCTTTTGGATATATTTTCAGTGGTGGGGTGGAAATTAGGAAAACTTCCATTACATATTCTGCAAGTACGGCTAATTATTAGATGACATTCTCAGTTAATATAAAATAAAATTAGTATGTCCAAATTCGAATAATCCGTCTTGCAAATTATCTATCAACAATTCAATTAAATTCAGAAAACAATCAAATCTAATATGAAAAATTAATGGATACCCTTAGCATGACTAATTCACAATTAAATACGCTAACAGGACAACCTAGTAATATTAATACAACACGACACAGACCAGCACAATGACAACGTAAAAGCTATTATAGAAAATCTTATAACTGTCGCAAATCTGGGAGGACTTGAAGTCGTCGCTCAAAAACCGTTGAAAATAGGTTTAGGGATATCTGATATGTATTGTGACCTTATGATATTCTTCATCATTTGATATGCTAAAAATGTGATTCTATTTGAAGAATGCTTATTTTTGGCAAAATGCAGTTTGTGGGCGGGTCCTAAGTTTATGCTACACTAAGAGATGTTTACAAAGTTTTGGTAGGTACTGCTGTAAAAATACACGATTTCAGTATTTATGGTTCGTAAGATATGAAGTTTTATGTTGAACTTGATTCGTCCCTTTATATGATGAAAAGACTACATTTCAAGAAATAAATGTTAGGAGAAGAAAAAGTGGTGGAGTTACCTTAATTTCTATACTGATTCAGAATCTGGAAAAATTTGGCATGTAATATTTCAAAAGATTAAGTTTGTAGCTACTTCCGGTATTTTAAAAGAAGCATCCAACTTGAAAACATTTTCTGTCAAAAGATGATATCGCATTATGTAGTCATGCAACCGGGATATACAGAATGGTGTTGTAACTTCAATATATTTTTTTTTGAACATTTCTAGCAACAAATATCCCTCAATACGATAAGCTCCATAAATTAGTTACAAATTAAAATACTGCAGAGCGGACAGCTACAGGAATCCTCAAACTGCAAGGATGTATTTTGCATTGTAAACAAGGGTATCTAAAAAGAGACTGCCAATAATGTAATGTAAAGTAATATAATTGTATAGAAAATGAGAATGGAATTGGGTATTTTGAATATGATCTGCATTTGGTAGCTCTGGGCACTCCATCAGTCCCTCTCGTTTCTTTACTCTCCACGCTACAAGCAGCCGTCATACCAAACAGAAATATATCATTTCTGAGCGTTTACTCGACGGAAGCGTACGTGTTGATTAAGTTAGGTACAAGCATAGTAGTTTGGACAGTTAAATAGAGTGTTTAGTGTGGAAAGCTATTATGGAAAATACGCAGGTGAAAAATAAAAATAGTTTTCTACGCCTTTTCCTAATGAAACGCAACGCATTACAGTGCATTTTGGAAGACATTCGTAGATTTAATGCATACCACCGTTGAATTAAATTCAATTCAGATGAAATCGTGGATCATTTACAGGAAAGAACGCTAAGGAATCCATAAAACTGTATAAGGCCATTGTCAGGGCAGATTAAGGGAAGAAGTTTACAGCAGTTGGTTTTCTATGAATAGAGTTGAAATTTTTTCATATGAAGTGATCGTTGTTCATTAACAGGTCAATGCGCACATCCTAAGTGCCACTGAATCTCCTATACACAGAAGAAGGAAATGTTCTAGACATTACGTTCCTCACCAATGAAGCATTGTTTTAATTTTTTGTATGTCACTTCTTATTTACTACTCATATTATACAAGCTTGTTAACGAAGATTGATATTCTTCATTCTTTTTTAATTATTTTTAAACTTTATACGCCTGATTTCCTACTTTAAATTACTTATTAAGATAAGGTACTTTTGTGAGTGCTCTAGCGGATAGAGTTTTATATATCAATTGATGAATAAAATCACTTAGGCGTTATATTTCGAATAAAACCTCGAACTTTTTGACTGGTATCAAAAAACACAACTACAAATCCTAAACAATTAGTACTGAATGTTGTAACCGAGTATAACTGAGTCTATTTTGAACAAACTAAGGTTTCTATCTCAAAATTTCTAAATAAAACATTTAAAATAAATGTATTTATTTATAGAAAGCTACAATTTATTGAACGGCAGTAAAATACCAAATAGGTCAAAGCGGAAAATTCAATTTTATCTTATCTTGTAACATTTGACACGGGTAAAGTAATTGCATAGATAAAATATTTAAATGATGCGTTGTCCTTTTTAATTAATTTCAAAATGTATATTGACTTTTCTAGGAATTATTGTCATCCAATTAGCAATAAATACTATTTAAAGAATAATTACCTGTAAAACTAGCAGAACAATAATAGTTACAAGCATGAAAGCAGGTCCTTGCCAACTAATTTACATAGGTGGCATTATCCAAATAATTAAATATACAAATACACACCATCAAGATGACCTAAAATTATAAGGAAGCTCCTATATTGGAATATAAAATTTATAGATAGGATAAGAAGCTATATTTAGCTAACGTACGAGACAATTCTAAAACTATCAGCAGTGCTAGAAATCTTACAAATTTATTTTTTGAAAGCATAGGGTATCGCTGATATAACGTTTCGGTAATGTGCAATAATTGATTAAGTGTACTAAGGGTTTGCATTTACTTAAATTAGGTAATATGTGGACACCAAACCGCTTACTAAACCGGGACATATTCAATAAATGCATTACATACAATGATAAATACGTTAAACATACATATTTAGACTTAGATGTACACCAGCAAGGATTTTACAGATGTCGAATAGATAATTGCTTTAGCCACGACTCAAATACACTATATATAGTTGAGAGCTTTTCGAGGAGTGATATTTTCAGGTGTTTGTTATGATGAGACATAATGTTATTATACAATGTGGTATACCTGTCACAAATGTCCGTTTACTTAGCAGTTCACATTCATTATCCGTTACTACCACTTTGCAGACGAGACTATCTTGTAATATTACACTAACCGACGTCAAGGAGCATATATATTAAGCACATTTATACCACCGAAAACTGTAACATTTTATTTATATACCTCTACCTTAGAAAATAAATTGGATTACGAAAAAATATTTTTATCCACAATTTACGCCGACGTCAAAGTTGTTATGGCTTCTTAAATTTGTAAGTACAAATTATGTAGATAGAGAAATAATAAAATATATTTTTAAATAAGAAAAATTCACAAAGCGGATTTGGTCGAATTGAAAATCAATTAAGTGTTTTTTTCAAAACACTTTTCCTTAATGTCTAGCCACTGGCATAGAAAATGATATCAAGAAGCACTACAGATTTGAATTAATTTATTTAACAGAATTACTTACAAGGTGTTAGGCATATCAATGAGCTTTTGAAATAAAATTAATTGAAAATGTGCAAACCATTCTACACATTCCCAAATACGGCCTATTAGGTGTCATATATCCCTGATATGTCCCAAATTGTTTGTCGACATATTTAGTTCACGGAATAGTTATGTTACGTCTTCGACTAAGCTTCAATTGAATATTTTTAATTAAGTTTACTAAATTTAATTTTCACACATGGTACTGCGCGACACCACATTGCGAAATATGTAACATTTTCGGCTAGTGCCTTATAAAACGTCCAAATTATTTTTCCATATACGAAAATCATCGTAAGCACCTAATTCAAAAAATTATTTAAAGGATGGATGAAAATCATAAGCATAAATAAATAAACCAGCTGGAAATATAAAATTCTGTATGTACATTGGACTATCCCTTCTCTTTATAAATAAAATAGCCCATGCTTTTAAGAAACAGACTAGGCCATTTACGTGAATTTAACAACAGTTCATGTAAATAAGAGCTAACTTTTAAAATAAGAAATCATCTTTTATGCCACTACAACAACAAAATATAACTATAAAAATTAGTCACTTTCCTTTATATATTATAAAATTGAATAAATCTGTTCCATGTAGAAATGTAATTAGTACTTAAAATAAAAAAAGCACGGGCACAAAAAGAATGTTGAGCATCGTAATTTGTATATATTTTAATCGCTTGAAAGGAAAATCGACGATGGTCAAATTAGGAAATTGTAGGTATGCAATTTATGCAACTTTACATACGTAACATCGTTATTAAATACATATGTGCAGTATATTTACTTGACTTCCAGTAGTTGCAGTTACAGCATGTTAGATTTGTATATATATATATATATATATAAATATATAGATAGGTGTGTAGATTCATGTTGTTTGATTAAATTATTGTAGGTATGGTGGTGGTAATTAATATTTGAATTTTGACTTTTGATTTGTGAATTTTAGCATGTCTTATATACTTCAAAGTCTAGCTCTACTTGAAGTAAAATTCCAAATGTGAAATTTTTGAAAGATTTGGTCCATCTAATTAGATATAGTTTGCAACGTTGTTTGTCTAGTGCTAACATTTCTAACATATATGAGTAATGAAAATAAAATATTGATAACAAGGTATGCATAAAGTGATACAAACAAATAAGTAGCTTGAATTAAAATGATTAAATATTTTAAAACAAACTTAAATAATTTTATAGTTTTTATTATATTTTAAAAATTTTTCATCTGATGATGACTCAAGGGCGTTCAACTTCATTCAATTTTCAGTAATAGTCGAAAACGTTATATGACATTTTAAGTATTTAGTCAACAAACTCATAATAATTTCGACAATATTTTTGGGGAAAACATTGAACTGATAATAAAAATCAACCATAACTTTGGATATTATTTGAATCCATGTTAATTAAATATCCCCGCTATCATTTAATATACCTATTGTTGTGTTGAATTTGTACGGTTACATTTCGTTTACACCCCGTGAGTAGATGCAAGAACAGATTATTTATAATTCGTTACTGTAAATTTAAATTTTGTAAAGCATGTTAGTCACTGTTTTTAAGCAAATGTTGCTAGCTGTTCAATTTAAATAAAATCAAATTTTTAATGCGATTTTGGAACTATTTCCAGCAAGCCTAGTATATTTAATTTCCATTATTTGATTTTAACTTTTCTGTTGAATATTTTAGTCGAAACAGCGGATATGCGCTGAATTTTTGCAGAATAATCATACTTAATAAGGCGGTGATGTAAGTGGAGCGGTCGATGTACTTCAAGCGGTAGATAAGACATAGCTAACTCCATGCATTTAGATGCAACTAATTTAGTTAATAGGTGCACGGACACACTTGGATCTGTAACGCTATGAGAAAAGATGGCCCGCTCTACTGGTTGAAGCTGTGCATTGAATTAGGTTACAATTTCCTTTCTATTTAAATTATCGCTCCGCTTATTATTTGTATATAAACGTTATGAATACCTTAGGATATTTGTTGTTGGCGAATTTATACATTTGAAAGAAATAAAATTCTGTATAGGTTAACTTTCAGATCACGAACTTAGTGTTCAAGTTAAGAACTTATTTATTTTCAAATTAATCTAGTGAAGCCTGTAGATATTGCTTATTAGCTGCCTACGAGGAATCTTGTAAAATAAGTTGGTTATATATTACGGTGAACTTCGTTATTCTTGTAAGAGAATTACCTTCAACTGAACATTTTTACTTCTAGTTTTATTTTCAAGTCAAACGCCAAAACTGCCGATGATACCTAGAATCAGTATCAAATTTTTTAAAAAGACGAAGTCTCTCAATATTACCACAGTCAACTCATTTAATATAATAGGTTTAACTTGATCCGGTCTTATTTTAAAAATTGTTCAATGCCACGTTCCTTCCTATGCCAACAAAGGCGGTGTTGAAAAACTTTACGACCAAGAACTGGGATAAATTTAATCGATTATACCAAATGCTATGATTATGGTAAAATTGATATTTAGTCTTCGTAATAAATTTTGATACCGATTCCAGATATGGCTGGATACGATTGTTACGCCGTTGGTTTTCGAAGAAAAAGCAGTTTTTAGATATAGAAGTTATAGTTATTAATTGGAAAATGTTCAGGAAATATGGTGAATTACAAAGTAGCACAGTTAGAAGTTTAATAATTGTACCAAGCAATACCGGATTAACGAACTTAGTAAATACATTGCTTCATAACGAGAATGGGCTAAAATTCGAAACTGTTTAGTTGTTCTCAAGGTCTCTAGATCAATAGAAATATTAGTCTCTAGAATAAGTTCTTAAATCAATTAGAGGCATACATTGTTACACATTTAGGGTAATTGCTAACATAATACCACCATGGAAGCAAAACAAAATTCTATGTGAATATTTGATGACGCATCTTGTGACAATCAGCATAAAATTTAAGCTTACTATATTATGGGACCTCACAATGCAGTAGGCTGTTTCTATTTCAGTAAAACCTATGTATCTGTCATAAACATTTAATTCGTGATAAAATAAACATGCTAGGCCTGTTTAAGCAAGACGATCTTAATTCAAACACATATTTATGACGATCACGTATATGTCATTTCAAGCTTTTCTGGAAACGTGTTCTAAGTGCTGGCATGCCAACAAGTATAACCTTCTCTCAATATATAAAGACTTTAATTTAAGTGAAAGCAGATATAGGAAAGCCTTTGATTCATATATAACCAAGTAAGAAATTAAATTAACACGTGTAAGTACTTAAGTACAGACTGAATGGAATGAAGAGAATACAGTAATACTAGTATTAACAACAACACTAGAAATGAATGCTGCCGCCGCTCCTGCAAAAAATAGTGCTCTAAAGCTAAAGCTAATTCCAGCTCAAGCTGTTGTTGAGCATAAATATACAGATTTACAGAAAAATAAACTTCTAGCTGAAAAGCTGGTGGAGCGAAAATATAGTGCTCTCTTAAAATCGTTTAATACTGTACAATTGTATCAACCCTTTAACAGAAGTCAACAGTGACAAACAAACGAGATGTTGCCACTAGTAAAGCAGCAAGCGAGAACGGAGAATGGTGGAGACGAATATACAGATAAAATGGAATTATTAAGATTAATTATGGAGTTTTCTAACTGTTTTCTAATTATAGTCGATGCCTCATTTGTATACCCTATACTATTGATCAACAAAATGCTATAACTTTACCTTATCAAGTATTGAATTAGCGAGTTGCTGATAGGAACTTTGACCGGATTGGGTAGGAGCAGTATTTGCATTTGATATTTGATTGGTTACATATAAATTATTAGTAACATCCGAATCTTGCGTTGGTTTTGCCACGTCAGTTAGAGTTTCATTTTGTAAGTTGAAATTGCCATTTTTAGTTAAGTTTTATACAATACCTAGTTTACCCTTTACTGATATCCGAGTTACGCCTTTATTCAAATTCCGACCGTAGTTGCTAATATGCATTATGAAACCATTTAAATGAATTATAATGAGATTTTTTTATAACGAAAGTGATAACACTACTGACACAAGTTTTATAAAATAGAACTGACCCGTTAGATTTAGGAATTCTTTCAATATAGCCGTATTCATGTAATTCTTCCAATGTTACTAAAATTTCATTCGAATGCGAGGTGTCTGGTAAGTTTTTCGTTCCATAGTAATTGTAAGTGAGCAATTAGTTCATGTGCGTTATTCTAATACTTGTATTCAACACGTTTAGAATTATCAATTTTAAATAACTAGTGTAGTCTGTTGCCGCCACTTTCTTCTTTCTCCTTTTTATCCTTGCTAGCACCGGTACTCCTTGTCTAAGTACGTCATTTAATTTGTAAAATGTTTTCAGAGGCTCTCTCATTGTTATCACTAGTACTACCGCGAGTACGTGTTACAGCTTGTAATTTTGATTGCATTACTGAAATTTCAGCAGTATAGACACGGTTTATTTTAGTTGTTCATTTTGTTTCCTCGATTGCTCTAAATCAGCCTTTATATCTTCCAATCTCTTAAAGTTATCTTTTTCTAATTGTCATTGTTCTTTTGAAGCCTCGACAGCTATACATGATAATCTAGGCGTTGGATGAAATTTAGGTGCAAGTAAATTAAAAGTGTTATAGCTAATAGTTGATGTTATTGATAGAACGGTGAGGAACTCTAGAAAACTATTTAAACTTGGCGATATACTTATTTTTGATAAATTCTTGTTCAGAATATCCCCACCGTTCTCGCTAGCTCATTTACCAGTGGCATCATCTAGTTTGTTTACCACTATAGACTTTTGTTCAAAATTTGCCACAATTATACAGTATTAAACGATTTAAGCACTTTATTTTCGATCCGCCAATTTTTCTACTAGAAATTTATTTTTCTGTAAAGCTGTATATTTACGCTAAATAACAGCTTGCGCTTGAATTAGCTTTAGTCTTAGAGCACTACCCTTTGCAGTAGCGGCAGCAGCATTCATTGCCAGTGCTGTTGTTATTACTATTATTACTGTATTCTCTTCATCCCGTTCAGTCTCAACTTCAGTATTTATACGTATCAATTTGATTTCTTACTTCCTCATATACGAATCAAAGGCTTTCTTGTATCTGCTTTTATTTAAATTAAAGTATTTATGTATTGAGAGGTTATCTTGTTGGTGTTCCAGCACGTGGAACACATTTCCCGAAAAGCTTGAAATAACAAGCCGTGATCGTTATAAGTATGCTTTTAAATTAAGGACGTCTTGCTTAAATAGGCTCAGCATGTTTACGGTATCATGAATTGAATGATTAGGAGAGAGACATAGGTTTTAGTGCATTATGGTGTCCCATACCATAGTAAGCTGTAATGTTATGCTGCTTTTCACAAGATACGTCATTAAATATGAATATAGAATTATGTTTTGCCTCTCAAGGTGGTATTGTTAGCATTTACACTAAACGGGTAATAATTTATGCGTCCAATTTGTTTAAGAACTTGTACTAGAATCTTATATTACTATTGAGCTATGGACTTTGAGAACAACTAAATACTTTTAAATTTTAGTCCGTTCTCATTAAGCAGAAAAGCTTCGTTATTCCGGTATTGCTCGGTCCTATTATTAAACTTCTAACTGTGTTACTTAGTAATTCACCATGTTTGTTGGATATTTTCCTGCTAACATCTTCAACCTCTATGTCTAAAGACTAATTTTGCTTGATAATTTTCACTTCAAGGCACCAGTAACAGACACAAGAAAATAATTGTTTAGAAATACAGGTAGTGCTTTGCACGCAGTAACAGTAGCAGTTGTAATAGGTTGAAAATTTTATTATTTGAACTTAACTACACATACTCAAAGTTACAGTTTTTCATTTATTCCGCGAATATGTCAATTTTCTATTCTAATTTCATGTATTTTCTTGTTCTCAACATATTGTTAACGCCATTACTCTTCCGGTTATTACGTCATGATGTATATTTCAAATGGAACGCCCTATATATTTTTCCATTTTTGGATTCTACATGAAAAGATATTTTCAAATATGTATCATTTATATGATCCAAAGTTATCAAGCTGAGAGATACGAGCATTTAAAGCTAGATACTTGGGTAAAATTTGGCAGCACGTTGAAGTCAATAATTTGAACAAAAACAATGAACAATTTCTTATCATTATTAACTAGACAATGCTTTAAACAATTATAATAACTTTCAAACTACCTGACAGTAAGCCAAAGGATAAATAAGCTTTTATTGAACTTTATTAATGCTATCCTGTGGAAAGGTCTTTACTTATATTGTAATTCTGTGCTGTAGTTCGTTGATATTATTAGATTTACTTCCACAAACCACATGTGTCAAATGACTCCAGAGAAAAAAATCTAAAGCAGTGACATCTAGGGATCTCAGGGACAACAATCTGTCCATGTCTACCATTCCACCTTTGAGGAAACTCTTGATTAAGATATCTTTGAGCATCTGCTGAAAAATGAGCAGGCACACCACCCTGTTGATACAATAAATTTTCATCACCATTCTCTGGATTATTTCTACTGGGAAATAGAAAGTTTAAATGTTGGTCCATTTACGTTGCCATCAAAAAAATATGGTCAAATGATTTCGTTTCTAACAGCTCCTATCCAAACACTACCTTTATGTGGAGAGTGGGTATGATCTTCTGGCGTTCATTTTGGATTAGCTTTAGGCCAGCATCTAAAATTTTTAGTTAGTTTAACTGTTGTTAATGAATTATTTATACTTTCTAGTTAATTACTCTCTGGTATTGAAACTGCACAACTCTAAGAACGCCAGTATAGTGCGCTACGATCGTATCGTCGAAAATCAACGGATCGGGTTAGAATTTTAAAAAACTGCCACTATATTATCCAAGTTGCTAAACACATTTAAATTAATATCATATTTATGCAAATATTCAATCCCAAAGCATATTAAATCTTAACTACAATGCTAATTCATGTGCAGCGGCCGTTAAATAACACTAAGTAGTTGTTATTAAATAATTTTTTTCGTACAATCTGATACCTTTTATATATAAATGCGCAAACCTCGATTTTTTGATGGTTTTTGAAAATAAGTCATAAGACACTCATTTGAAAAAGCGACTTTGGTCTGAAATTCGAAAACAATTCCTTCAAAAACCTTTTGAGTACGCCACTGTATTCAATATCAAAATATATCTCAAGCAATTAAAAATGTGGGAATTTAGAAGAATCGAGAATATGTCGAAAATGATAAGAAGGATCAAAATTTGGTTGGCGGCAATGAATTTGTTTTAAAAAGCAGAGCAGGTTTGCGAAAGCCGCATGATTCTATTTGTAATAGCAACCGAGTTTAGCAGGAATCCCATCGACAATGGGACTCCCTATATTTATGTATGTATATGATATGCAATTGTACTATTCTTTCCATCCCATAGTACCATAACAGCTGTAAATACTGCAAATGCGGATTTAGAAATTTAGTAGAAGCTTCACCATAATATCTCTTAATTGATCCTTTTAAAACTGTGTACACTATTTTTGCAAAGAAACCTGACGGTAGTATAACCAAAGAAGGAGGACATATTTTTGTTTTTGTAAAATAGCTTTTATAAATAAAGCAAAAATCTAGGGTTACTCGTAGATACCGATCTCGGATTTAACTAACACTGTGACGTTACAGGTTTGTTTAGTAACATCTACAGGAGTAGTGTAACAAGTCACCTTCTGGATAGTTTGTTGGTGAGGGTGCGTGTAAAATGCGTGGTATAGCCCCTCCCCTGGTTTTCCACGAGTGAGATGCAGGAGTGTGTAAACAGCGAATGCGAGAAGGATGAAATACGAATGTTTGAATGAGCGTGTCCGAGTGTGCAAGTAGTCGTGTGGGTGTGTCTGTAAAGAAGTAGTTTTTCCGAGGGTTGATTAGAGTGAGCTCGAAGAGTGTGTAGACGGCGAA
>JAHWXV010118218.1:0-10034 GCA_024586415.1 Phrixothrix hirtus
ATATATTTAAGGATTTCAAAATGGAATTAGTTGTAATAATTAAAATGCTATGTGTACTTAATGTACTTTGGTTCGAATAGTGATGATTTTAAATTTTAAACAATTCACAAAAGAAATTGATGATAGCTATTAATTGAGTTTACCTAACTTGTTGAATAAATGCACAAAAAACACAGCGGAGCTGACAATAGTTGAAGCGAAATAATTAAATTAAAAATTAATAAACATTTGACAAATAATGGCAGAGCCATCTATTGTTTATATTAGGAGGTATTTTAATAAAGAAGAAGTTTCCTCCTAAAATTGGCACAAATTTTAAAAATTAATTCGGCACAAGTGAAAAGCCATGAAACTAATATGAACAATTCTAAGGCTTCTCGCCAAAAGATGTTTAACCTAACTAAATAGGCAAAAGTATAAAAGCTTGCATTTTCAACCAGCGTGACACAGCACCAGCAGACCAATAATTTCGCCCTAGTGGGGCTCATCAGTTCATATAAAATGAAATTTTATATTCAAGTTTTTATCTTCCGCACGTGAGGAATTTAATTAAAAATGAATAACGGGAAATACCACTTTATTCCTGCGATTTTTAAATTTTTCTTGCACTTTTCTCGAAAACAGCTCCAATATTTTTTAGAACTTGCTACGGTTATTACGACTCTAATGTCCTTTTACGTGTACTTAAAGGTTTCTCTGAAACATACGTCGAAGCAAGTTATCAGAGAAAGTTTCCGAAGTTAAGCAGCCTATCGCGTGTTTAGTAACTTGGACGGTGACCGTCACAATTACCGTTTCCAAAATAAACGTAAATAATAATTTAATCATTTGCGGACACCATTTGCATATATTCGTCAGAGAAAGTCGTTTGTTGTCTCACACCAGATGTTTTTTAGTGCATTGCAAAAATTGTCATAAAGCGTGCACTTCCCACTAATTCCCATGCTGCCTAATTTCTCATTTAATGCATACTACTACTACTATTACTACTACACCTTTCTATTTTGTGCAGACCTTGAATAATAATTCCACGAACTTTCCAAAAAAACAAAATCAAAAAAATCTCTCAAAGAGAGATTACTTTCAGGCCGCATTCGAGATAATTGCATATTACATCTTATTACTATTCTCTCGAGTTCAACGGAAAGTCAGCACTCGACGAAGCGGGAAACCTACAGCAGATTCCACGGTACACATTTTGACGTGACTCACTCAAGAGGTAATTTATCTTGGCAAAGTTAGACCCTGCAGACACCTTGGATCATTAAAATACAAGGTTAACAATTCCGTTCCCATTTAAAAAAAAAGTTCTTAGGAGCTCTTCCCAAGTTGCTACCGTCCTGTGAACTGAACCTCTTACTATAGATTGCGGCATGATGCACAAGGAATAATGGTTTTCAAACATGAAAACTTTGGAGAGAGAAGCTCGGCTGACGAATCTGGTGTAAGTCCACTGCATCTGAATTGATTCTTCAAGCAAACGCACCGAAGGTCGAAAGAAACTGGGTCCGGCCAACAAGCAGATAGGCGAAAGGTTGCGCAACAACCCGACAGGTGATTTCCTATTTGACTATATTTCAGGCCTACATACTCAGCTTAGTTTAGAGGCAAGACCAACATTACCTAATTGGTGTAGGTTTTGTGAGGCCTGGATATCCCAATATCCCCGTGGGGTCAACGTTACGTTAAGAGCGCAAGAGTCGCTCAAGTTTTAAGAAAGGACTCCTCACAATGTTTCCCCCTCACCAAGTAATTAAAGACGCAGTTATGTATTTAAATACAAATGGATTACTTCGTTCAATAATGCTCGGATTTTGCCGTAGAAGTGAGTCCGACAATTCAGTTCTCACAGTTAGAGATTAAAGAATCCGTTAAAATAATGCTGTAATTGAATTTACTGAACAATAAATTTTGTTTTAGCCTAAGCATGATAATCGATTCCTTTAAAGAAAATATTTTTAAATTATGGAGCCTGTAAACATTTGTTTTGTTGTATATTTCAAACATTGTGGTTTTCTGTAAATTGGTATTTAATTACTTTTTGTAAGTATCAGTGATCGTCTGCAGTTCGATTCTGCTACTTCATAGCGTATATTTTATCCGATCAAATCTTAACTGTTCGTTTTACCAAGATATTTTGTTGTGCAATTTGTTTTTAAAGAGCGTGATTTTCAATTAAAATACTGAGTTTTATTAAAATATATTTTTATTAAACTTACTTAACTAAAAAACTTTCAGTTTTTACGTCTGCTAAAACCTACAAGTATATTCTGTTAAAATTTTTGCGTCCTGCACACTACTGCAGCAAAGGTATACATATCTCTTTTTTAATGAAAATCTAGCAGGTAGCAATTCATTATTTAGTTTATGTATGCTGTTTGAAGAAACTTTTGGGAACATTTAATTCGCGAACCTTCAAAATTTTTTCTAATAATTAATGTATAGAGCAATAACTTGAAAATATAGTCATCTGGTGTTTTTTTGGATTGCAATACAAGCTTCTTGGATCCGTTGTTGTAGGTATGCTATTCGCAAATATTGATGGCACACTCACTATTCCTGTTAGTATATTTTGGTAATTGCTAACTTTAATATTCTCATTGACTCAATAACCTTATGGCCCTAGATGTCGCATCGAACCATAACCTCCCGTGCACCTTGTACTTTGAGGGAGAAATTCGTGGGAATTTGTATCATCCTAAAAACCCAAACTTTGCCCGTTCACTTCACCATTAACGTAGAAGTTAACCTTATTGGAGAACTTGCTTCTCATAAAATTTTGTTTTCTTTTTACTTTTACTTTAGCGCTGCAATCTGGCTGATCCTCATTCACCTTTGCGACATCGTGGTACATCGATAACATCACCATCGCCCTAAACTTTAACAAGAGTTTGTGCTTATATATCATTTTGAACTTTTCTGTAACATCACGTTAGATTTGTAACTCGCTTAGCAGACTATTTGCGAAAAAAGTGAAACCGTCATAATCCCTATGCATGAAGACTTGTAGCTAACCCTATATTAATTACCAGAATAATACAGTTATAATACTTAACGAATGTCTTTTCAAGTAGACAGGCCGTAAACTGCAATTACCGCAGAAAAAATTGCTGCTGTAAAATATTGAGTGAAAGAAAATCAACGAATAACATAGTGTGAAATAGAGACAAGCTTAAGCATTGGATCGGAATCAACATAAACAATATTATACGACTATCTGGTTTTATCAAGCGACTATACACTGTATTATGTTGTTTGTTAGGACATCACGATAATGCGTTATCCCGCACCGTGGCTAGAATAACAGAGCTTTTAGCCACCTGAAAAGTTAAAATTTTACATCTCTCTTATCCACCAGACGTGGTCCCTGCAATTTTTTCATTTTTCCGCATGTTGAAAAACAGTTGCATGGACGTCGGTTTTCCTCAGATAAGGAAGCAATTGCAGCTTATGAGGATAAGATAATGCAAAAGGAAAGTGGTCTGAGATTTTTCGTAAGTGGGTTATCCGCATGAATAAATGTATGGAAGCTAACGGCGGTTACTTCAAAAAATTAAAGTAAAAAGTAAGTTCAACGACCTACTAGTTTCCAAGTATTCCGGTAATTACGGCATGACCCTTGTAGTAAGACCTCAACTTTAGTTTATTCTATTTATAACCTGCATTCAAGTATTCCATTATATATGAAAGAAATTTTATGTACGGTTTCAGTTTTTATTATATTTATACAGTTTGTGTATTTTTCGATACATCAAATTAAACTTTGGACAAGTTTTATTAAATCAAGACGAAATTCGGAAAGTTAACTTTTGATTGGTGAATTTTTAAAATTCGGGATTTGGCTTCTCTAAACTTTGTTTATTTATGAATGATCTAATGTAATATTTAAATGTCAATATAGATATAGTTTCTTTTAAATCATGTATACACTGTTTGTTTTATATTTGCAAATCACAGAATTTTTAATTTAAAATAATAATTAACTATTAAATAACAAATTTGTATTTAGGTCGAACTAAAATTTTAATGACTAATACCGATATAAACACGATCAATAAATGAATATAAATCACATATTTACTTCTAATGTTACCGAACCTATAAATAATAATAGACGTTTTAATTTAAAAGATGCTTAAAAATGAATAAACATGTACCTTCAAACTAAATAATGATTTTAATGTAAGGAATATATAATACACAATTCAAGTCATAAATCTTATATAATAGTACAACTATGTGAAACAATCAATGAAGGTAATAATACTTAATATTATACAAAATCAAAATAAAAGAAACATAAAAACTGAAAACTACACCTAACGCAAAAGGTTGACTAAAACTTACAAGTTTTTAGTATTTTATTCCAGTAAACACGTTATAACAATGGGTGTTGCTTCATCTTGCCTCAATTATAGCTCGTAACCATCTTGGTATACTACAAATAAGATTAGCGACAAAGTCTTGGTACAGATGTACCCATTCTTTCTGAAGAACGCACCGTGTCGTAACTCCTAAATCGTCTCAGCGACATTCTAATACCCCAATCCATTCGATCCCAAACAGCACTACATAGTAGCCAATCGGTTCGTGGAATTTGAAATCATTAAGATTTTGGGTACCCATGTTCGGTATACGAGGGTGCGCACTGCTCTGCAAAAAATCAAGCATGATCCTGTGAGATAACATTCCCTTCTGAACATATAGTAATATAACCCTATTTTTTAAGAGAATTTAACGACATGCCTCCTCAAACCATAACATCTCCACTATCAAAGGGTGTAATTTATGAAAAACTACACTGCTTATAGCGTATTTCCCAAGTCTTTCCCTAAGACATGTATTAGTTTATATGACGATTATATAGTGAAACTTCTTTGTATTCTCTAGTTGACGACGCCGCCAGAGTTGGTGACCTTTCCAAGATAGCTTTAGTTTTCGGCGAACTACTCCTGAAGGACAAATAACTTAAGTTGCCGTGTAAAATTTACATAATGCTCTAGTGTGGCATTCACACACAGAAAACGATTATCTCGTTCTATCGTACACTGGTTTCATCCATAATCTAGCTGTCACTCGTAGAAACTAGTTGCATCGAAACGCTAGTTTCTTTCGTTAAATTGAGGAACACGTAAAATACCACATACAACGCCATCATTGCAAGGAGCACCAGATTTTCGCACTTATATATGTTCCTTTTTTAAATAGATTTACTTCAACGACTTTAATGCCGTACATAGAATCACAAATTGAGGCTATAATAGTAAAAGTATCAACGAAAGTTAAATCGATGGATCTCTGGATATGTAGTCACAAATTACAAGAAACTCATATAAAAATGATTTTGAAGCATTTAATATGGAACAATTTTAGATTAATGTTAAAGAAGTATTGAATAGTCAATATTTAATTCACAGCATACATAACAGGCTAAAATGGTATTAAGGCATATAATCATGATGGGTACTGGTACTCAAATTCATCTGATACCATGTACCTTGTATTCTGTAGCCTAAAAGTCACTAATCGCGCTAAAATGGAGAGTTTTGTTTGATTAATTTGGTTAATATTTAAAATTTAAGTACTAAAACAAATAATTAAGCTAAATCGTTAGGAATATTTAAATACGAACTGGCATTTAATAGATGTTAATATGGTGTGCTTACGCAACTAACGGCATCTTAGGTATTTGCACCCACACTCGTTACTTAACTAAAAAGAAAATTATATACACTATACATAACAAAAGAATTATTTGAAACAGTGTATATGAAATTCAATTTACATAAACAAAAATTATAGTAATACGATTAAGGAATGACCTTCAAGTAATTAATTATTCTAATTAGCTTAAAGTTACATAAATGAAATTACAAATAAACAATTAAGTTATGCCGGGAATACTTATTTGGATCGATTCAGGAAGTGTATTATTACAGAGCAATGAGTTATTACTCCTAACATAATCCACGTACCTTAAGTATATAACAGTACAAATAATTACTATCAAATTCAGACGAGCGAAATTTCCACAAGTTCAGAATGTAGATGCTTTAATTAGTTTCAGAACTCACAAAGGGCGTAAATACCTGTACATTCATTTCGAGAGTGTTGAACGTGAACTTTTATTTAATTTTCAGCATGGCATGCACACAATAACAGAAATTCAATGGCAAAAATATAAATTTCGTTGTAATTTACGTGGAATCGTTGTTGGATGCAGATACGGCAGCGCTTGGACCCTGATTAAGTAATTGATTTCAGTGTGCCATAAACATGTAGTCAACTGATTTTAAATTTGATGTTTCATTAACCTACATTTGATGGAAGTGCAGTTTACGAAAATTTACGTAATCGAGGAAAGATCTCTAAAATGTAAATATCATCTACGATATTTCAGCCGTGAAAACAAGACGTAATGTTTGCCGACACTATTTGGAAATAAAGTTTAATGTGGCCATTTATAGTACCAAATAAAATTTAAGGTACCTTTTAAGTTAAGTGACTGTTGTAGAGGGTGATCCAAAAAGGTTGTAGACAGTTTGGTTTGCCACCAAAATAAAATACCTTAAAAGTGGGTAACCCTGCCTCCTTGTCCAAAACTTGTTTAATACCAGTGTCATATCTTATAGAAAAAGTTACAATTACAAACTATTTAAAAAATTATTGTTGAGCTTTGAAATTCACCAAAATACCAACGCACGCTATTCAAACTGTGTTCAACCTTTTTGAATCACTTGGTATTAATTCAGTGCGGGCCAGTTTTACAGTTACTTACACTTGCCATGATGTCAGATTATAGAAGATAATTTATTGGCAGTTCATTGATGGCAGGCGTATTGACTATTCACTTTTGAAAGAAGCGATAAAGTTCGTAAACTTTTCCGGAAAATAAGAGTATGTAAGGTGCAATTCTGTAATTGAAACAATTGGAGTTTACTATAAATCTAGCGTATTTTCTTAGGAATAACTCAACAAGTTCATAGATCGGATTCAGTTTGATGAAAATTCTGCCTTAATGGCAACCATGAATAACGAATTCTAAGAATTAAAATTAATGAACATTTAACTAAAAAAATAAGCTACCAATTTAATTATAAAATAACTTTGGTGTCAACTAAATATGTTAAATAGCTTTAAAAACTTAAAAATTGCATTGAACTTGCATTTCTAGAAATATAATCTAAGAACAGTCAGCAAACTATATATAAACAGCATAAAAATAAGTACGTTCTATAAATAAAGTTTCTTTCTAGAATTAGATAAAAAGTAAGATCTAATAATATTAAGAACATTATAATTAGAAATCATATTTATTTAAAATAGCAATCAATTGCAGCTATTGCAAGAATGAAATCCGCTTGCGTTGAAACTATGAAGCAAACCTCATTAAGTGGAATGCAAGACTTCTGACCGCATATTCATCATATTTAGCATTCATTATATGTATCACAATGGCTATAGAAATTATGTAAATTAAACTTAATAGACACAAGAATGTAGCAAATACACATTCTAATTAAGACATGTATATAAACTTTGTAAAATTATCATCATCACATGACCCACTGAATTTGTATATTAACGTGTAAATATTAGAATAAAATCATTCGAGTTTATAACTTGAGTCAATATGATCTTCGTCTCTTGTAGTCGACAATTAAGGGATAAATCTAGCCGTATAGACTGTCAGTTAGAGCGAAGATCGCCTACTATCTGCTTCCGGAAATCCACATCTCCAGCTGACTTCGATACAAATGTTATTCAGGGCTGAACGCCCGGATTTGAATCTACTTGTTTCTCTGAGAATATTTACACATTGTATTGAGTAATTACAATTACAAAAAGATCAAGAACGTTTGACTTTTTTGCAAAACTTTTGGCTGTTATATCTCTTACCTTTTTTTAAAAAAACCGTGGCAAGCTTAACCATTGACATGCTTTACTACCCCAAATAAACCATTTAAGATTTAGTCTACAGAACCTGAGATCAGGAATTAAAGAAACTGTAATCTAAACCAATACTGTAGTATGGGCCCTAATTTGTTTAAAACTGAACTACAACTTAATTTCATTATAAACATTGCGCTGCACCAAGAGTATATTTGCAGCCTAAAATTGAAAATAGAGTATTTATTAAAATCCATCAACTTTAATGCGAAATGATTATATAAAGTAAATATAAAACCAAAAACCAAGTTTTTCCAAACTTTTTAATATAGTATCCTACATATGTTTTGATCCTTAAAAGTTAGACCATCATCAGAGGATAAATAACTGTAACAATTAAAATAAAGAGCGAGTGAATATATTAGGGATAAATTAAATAATAAAAGTTAAGACAAATAGTCGTTAGATATTAAAAATGCTACATAATAAATTTAATTAAGTGTAAAGTAAGAAGTGTGTCGTATTATGTAAAGGAACAATTCTAACAATAAAATAGCTAAATAATCTATATTATTGTTTTATCTATGCACCACTCGACCTATTTTATAGATTATTTAGCTATTTTATTGTTGGATTTTTCCATTACCACATCACACTTCTTACTTTACATTTAATTAAATCTATGATGTAGTATTTTTAATATTTAACGACTATTCGTCTTAACTTTTATTATGTAAGTAATTTATTCCTAACTTATTTAGTCGATCTTTATTTTAATTGTTATAGTTATTTATTCCCTGATGATGGTCTAACTTTTAAAAACCGAAACATATATAGAATACTATATTAAAAATTTTGGGAAAACTTGGTTTTTGGTTTTATATTTACTTCCAAAATAGAGAGTAATGAAGGCGCAATTAAAATAGTTTCAGGAAGTATATTGCTTTTAAATAGATTTTTAATTTTACCTAAATTCTATTCAGGGATGTAATTCCTGTGTTTTCGGCAAGAACCAGAGATCACTGCACAGCATGATGAGATACCTATCACAAGATATCAAACCTCGCTGACAGAAACACATTAGCACAAGGGAGCCAGAGGTAATTAGCCTCAAATACAAAAGAATTAATTAAGAGAAAGCTATTAGATTCCCTTATTAGAGATATATGGCTAAAATGAATAATTGCATACCAAAAAGTAAACATCATTGTTTTTAACAAAATTTAATGATTGATAAAATTAAGATAAATTAGTTTAAATTTATTAAAAGGTCAAAGTTCAAACAAATTACAATTAAAGAACGAATAAATTTTATAAATTTTTTAAAATTATTATAATTATAATTCAATAAAATAGTAATCAAAGCAATTTTTTATGAAATTATCCTTCTTTGATTTTGTCTTAGCCTGTTTTTAAGGTTGATTAATGTAGCGCTCAGAAAATCTATCTAAATTTGTAAAAAGGGAAGGCTTTTGCTTTTTCTGCAAAATGTAACTAGCAAAATAGAAAAATTAGACTTATGATAATGCATGGTTTTTATACCCAATTTAAACAATATTAATCTAACTTATAGAGATTATAAATGATAACAAATGAAAATTAAAATATGTTGTACTCAATAATAAATATTATTTATAATTGTTAAATATTTCAAAAATAAATTTAAATTGTCATTTTAACATACTAAAAGAAAAATTGTGCAATATAACCTTATATCTTAAGGCCTTTTCGGAAACTATTAGTAGGTTCGCAACCTGAACAACCTAATTAAGTGACAAGGTTAACTGGGTTGTATTAGAAACTGCTCCAAAACTTAATCCTTTTCGAACGCAAATTCGAAATTATTTATTTTTATCGTCGATTTGTATGTAGAACGATACCATCTACAATGCAGTAACATACAGTACAATAAGGTTAACCCTAACACGCTTTTACGCGTGCAATATACAAAACATTGAGGTTATATTGCAGTTTTTAAATATTTATCCTGCTATCGACTAGGGTTGTAAGATAGTTAACCTGATTGTGAACCGAGTTAAACGGGTTGATATTTTCGAACACTGGTTATTCAATAACCTAAAGTTTACGAACGCATTTAATTAACCCGAGTCGCAACCCGATCCAATAGGTAAAGTTTCCGAAAA